>JAILXH010184608.1:4344-15486 GCA_023558415.1 Piaractus mesopotamicus | reverse complement strand
AAACAACAGGTGACTACTGCGCTTTTTGTTTATGTTAAAACTGCTTAATAATGTTTTAACATTATTTATAACATTTCTAACAATAATAATTAAAATAATATTAGACAAATTTCTAACTATTCATAAATACTTTATAAGGGTCATCTTATTGTCAAATAGTATCCGTCTATTTTTATGATGATCATCATCAACATCACTACAGGGGCATGATTATGTAATGGAATTCAAGTCACACAAAACTTTAATTCCAAATAATGGAAATACAGCTCACACTGCCCTCTGCTGGTCATCACAAAATGAAAAAATTAACAATAACGTAAATTCATTCTTTAACAAAAGTTGTAATACTAGAAAAGTAGCAATGCTACTCAAAGGTCCTTACAATGTCAATCTTTGATCTCACACAATACACTGAGATTCTTCTTATACATTAAAAAAAAAACTTTACTGAATGTTATTATTATCCATCACAACTGACTCTAACAAAATCAGCGGTGCTAAATCTTTATACGTAACACTGAATTGATGCACTGTCACATTCTTATAATCTCTGTGGTTCTGCATTTCCCCCCATGGGGCATTACCTGCTTGTTTAGACATGGTGGGCGGCTCTATAGAGCAGAAGAACACAGGATCGGGCACCTCCACCCCTGCCAACACCAGACCGCTGCTCTCTCGACCTGACCCTGCAGACCCCCTCTTCTCTTCAGCACCCTTCTGAGCCCGCCGTGCTGCAGCCGCTGCTGAGGCTTTTGAGGAGACAATGGTGTCGCCCGTCACTGTCTGAGTGATACAAACACCAAATCAATTTATATAATGTTATAATGGCACAAATAGCACAATATAACAACCACTACTAGATTTACTAATTAAAAGTGTGTACTTTACTAAGGCGCCTGCCAATTTTTCACTGCATTAAGAAATCTCAAATTTTGCCACAATTCAAATTGACTATTTTAGTGTAATACAGACACAATTTAGACCTCTTTTAAAAATACACTGAATGCAAAAATAAGCACATACTTCTTTGAATAGTATTACAATAATGTATAATCAATTCTAACACTGCACATAATGTGTTCAGATCAATCTTCAGATCAGTTTTTACCCATGTTTACATTTGGAGTCACCATCAGGTATTATGCAAATTATCAGTTTTTTGTTCTCCTTCCACATGATTTATGTATGCAACTATGTAATGCTTAACCTTGCTTAACCAATCACTATAATCTATGGTTGGTAAAAAAAAATGCACACACATGAAATGACTAAATTATAGGCCATACAAATGGAATATCGCTAACTAATTAACTACTTTTTTTTTCAACCAAATGCACACAGAGCATTGGGTATTAACCAATTTAGCCCAGTTAGATCACAATGATACTGTTTATTGCAATAAACCTTCAGACAATAATTGTTTAAACTTGCATCATCATCCAAGGTTACTGTCTGTATCACTGCATTACACAGAAAGGACAGTAGATTTGTTCTGCTGAGGAATGTACCACAGCAAGGTAAGTCAGAAATCTATGAAAAAAAGCCCAAACATAATTCATGTTTTTCTTCCCTAACACAGACTTAGTCAAAGCAGTTATACATTTATGCAAATTATATGTAACTTAGACAATCTTCACATACAGTTGTTGACTCATCAGCGCAAATAAAAAAAAATTATAATGCAGATCTGGACTGACTGAGAAAAACAAGATAAGGGCTTGGTTATGCCCATCTACAAGTCACAATCCAAGTCAAATCTTGTGTCACAATAACTTTCTCAAGGAAAGAAACACTTTCCAAGCGCTATGATGTTCATGAAGAGAGCAAAACACCAAACA
Organism: Piaractus mesopotamicus; assembly: GCA_023558415.1. Lineage (NCBI taxonomy): Eukaryota > Metazoa > Chordata > Actinopteri > Characiformes > Serrasalmidae > Piaractus > Piaractus mesopotamicus. Next base: position 13,648 of record JAILXH010184608.1, on the reverse strand, counting down.
AAGCCACTGCAAGCCATATAGAGAAAGCTTTGGAATATGGAAAACATCTGGAGAACATCAGTACCTGTTTGAGTCCTACAGTCAGGGCAATGTTTCCTGCAGACAGTGAAGGGATTTCAACATGCTGGTCTGCAAACGGCAGCAGCAGACGACTCATTCTCTCTCTGTAGCAAAATTCAAACATGACATTCAATACTATTTAACCCCTAAACGCTTGGGTGTTTTGTACATGCCTCAGGTCCCTTCAGGACCCAATACTTCTGTTTAAATTAAACCAATTGATCCGCAAACAGTTTGGAGCATGTAGTTTGCATGTTACTAACTAGTGGGATAAAGCCTTATAGCTTCAGTGAAAAATAAAAGCAAACTTCAGACAACAAATTTGGCTGACCTACTACATTTGAGGTTAGAAGAAAATTGTGTTAATTATATTTTTAGCCATACGATCATTTTATGGGTTAATTACACTTTTATCAGATCACTGTGATGTTTAGACATCAGAGTAATAAGGAAGCCATAGTTATGGTTCAAATGTAGTTCAGTAAGTAGGCTATTAAAAAAAAAAAATGTTTAGTAGAGGGTTGAATTATCAGAATCCTTCAGAGGTGCATGTGGTTAGACCTACGTTCCATTTCTGTTGATGTTATATATTGCGGACTGGGGTTTCATAGTGCCAGAGTAGATCCTCAAAAACACCAGTGGACCCCTCTGCTTGTCATGGACCACTTTAAATGCCAATGCACACAAGTCGTCTTTATACCAGCGCCTGTACACACACAGAAGACACAAAACACATTTGCAGTAACGTGGCAGCATCTTCACAGTTTGAGGAAATAATGCAAAAAATGATAGCAATTCCCATCTCTCACAATCTGTCCCTTTACTTGAGAACATTCTGGGCAAACCTAATTGAATGCAGTCATGTGCAAAAGTATGAGCAGTCAAGCTACATCTTGTTGATTTTCTAAGCAAAAATAAGTACACATCTTTGGAATATTTTAATGCATAATCACTGTTCATATGATGTTTACTGAGGAAACAACTATGCAACAAATATACTATGCAAATAAAAAGTTTAAAATGATAACATACATTTTGGCGTGTGCAAAAGCTACGGCACATTTTGTAGTTGTTGTTTGATTTTTTACAATATGTTAAACTAACTGAATAAACAGAAAAGGTGCTCAAAAAGTTGCAGAATATTTAAGTCTGCTTGCTGTAAAGGATGTGTTTTCACTTAGAAAATCCAACAAATCATGTAATTTGACCAGAGGTATTCAAACCTTTGCACATATTTTTTGCAAACGTTTATTAAAAACTTATGTTGAAATGCTTAAAATGTACTGCTTCATTTTTAAATGCATTATTTTAAATTATTATTAATCTTTTTAATTGCCCCCTAACAAGCACTTTTCAGCAGCCAAAAAGGTCTCTGCATATGTGAAACTTCTTCAAGCCTCTTTGAAGGCTCTAAAATCTAAGATTTTTGAATATTTTGAAAGGTCATGTATGCACTGACGCGTCATAGTGAGCTAAAAAATTAATTATCCGTTGTTGGTACTATGTATCTGCCGCAAGAAGTTGATAGTTGACCATCATCAGAAACTCAATTTCAGCACATCCCTACTGGCATCTCTACTGAAGCAAAGAGTCATCCACAGTTGCTGTAAGTTTTCTCATGTTTGAAGAAAGGAAGGACCTACACCAGGTCATGGTTCCTTTCATTGGGTGCAGGAAGATACGCTGTGATGGCATCCAACAGTGGCTGAACCCCTTTATTCTTTAAAGAGCTTCCACACAACACAGGCACTCCTTTACGAGCCAGCGTCACTCTCCTCACGGCCTCCCGCAACTGAAAACACGAGCATGCATTTCCATTACTGTTTTTGGTACAGAACATGGAAGGAAAAAGCACATGCTAAAATGCAACAGCCATTCAGCCAATATGGTGCAGTTAAGGCTTACTTTTCCAGCAGGCACTGCGTCAAAGTTGTCGCCGTATTCTCCTAGAAGCAGCTCCGCAAACTCGTCATCCAGATCTGCTACCTGCATAGAATGTGCACAAGTCTGTTAGCATTTTCATCTGTTTATATGTCTTTCTGAGAATAATGTTTACCTCATTCCATTGCAAAGGTAAAAGAGGTATCTGGATAAAAAAGCTGGTACTACATTGATCAAAAAGTCATTTCTAACCAAAGCACCATCTGCCTGTCAAAAGTTTGGGACACCTAGCTTTTCAAAATGTTTTTATAATAGAAATGAGCGCGTTTTCCTCCTCTGTTGGTCTGAAATACATTAACATATTAAAGACTAAGCAGCTTTATTATTAGAGGTACAATATGACATTTGTGACAGTACTAGCTGTTATAGCTTATTGTCCACTCATCTGGATTTTGCTATCAAAGCAGGATAGCCTGCTCTAACTAGCAACAAAAAATTCCATCATAGTTGGCCATGTTAGCACTGTCCTTTGGCTGTGCTATACCTGTTCTATGAGTCCTCCTCTGGCTTGGTCGACTTCTTCCAGTAGCTCTGGATCATCTGTGGGCTCAAGGACTCTGCTCTCAAAAAGACGCCCATCGTCTGCCCAAGATTTCCCCTGCCATGTCATTCGCTGCTTGGTGATCAAGTCCACCAATCCGGTAAAGCCTTTTCCATAGCCAATGGGAATCTGTAAAAGTCAGTTTACAATTAAAATGAATCAATAAATGGTCTAACATTGTTCAGAATGAGAATAAAAGTATTATGATAGACAAGTACAAGTTACCTGCAGAAGAACAGGGTTGGCCTTCAGTTTTGTCTTGATGCTTTCTAAAGAATAACTCAGGCTGGGAGAGGACATTAGGAAGGTTACAATAAGTAAAAGCATTTTTAATTAAACAAATCAATGACTCACATAGATAAAGTGGCTAAAAGTAGCTCCTAAAGAAATCTAGCATCTAGTAAATGCACTAGGAGCCTTCTGGTATAAAATAATATGCTTAAGCTTGAAGTAAGAGACATTAGCAACAGAGGTGCTAAACCAACAGAAGAGAATGAAACAAACCCCATAAAAAAGATTTGTAACTTAGTGCAGTTGAAGTGGAACTACATAAAGTAGATTCATTTCCTCAACAATATGCTACAGTATAAATTAAAATACGTATAAGAAAATATGCAAAGAAGCACAAATCCATCTCATTTTTACTCAACCCAACATAACTGAGTAAATGTAACTCTAGGGCTGTCACAATAATGAAAATTTAGCTGACGATTCACTGTGATATAAATAACTGTGATTAATGATTACATAATTGCGATCATCTCAAATAATTGCAACAGGAAATTATGTAATAATTGTGACAAGCCTATAAAACTCATTACTATGCACCTTTGTATATTATTTTGTGATTATTAAAATACAAGCCTACACCATACTGATGTACCTTTGTATGTAGTTAGTGCCTATTACAGTTCCACAGAGCTGACGATTTGTCTATTTACAGGGAGCAACACGTGTGTGTGTTACCTGGCACCTGGTTTGTCCATTTTGTTTAGGAAGCACACACATGGTATTTTGTGTTTGTCTGCCTGTCGCCACACGGTCAATGTCTGCGCCTGCAATTCAGTTAAAGACACATCCAGTTGTACGAGCAAGTTTGAATGTCCCTGGTCAAATTACACATTTTGTTTGTAAATAAGTTAACTCCTCTGAAAGGAAAAACTTAAAAATACATATATGTTTGCACATTTTAATGCACAATTATTATTTATTTGTTAAATTTAAATGCGCTGCTCATCTAGAGTACAATAAATATGCCACCAATATTAGATTGAAATATTGGTCAAATCTAAACATCTGTCCAATGCTGCTGATTTCCTTCTTACTAATAAGGCAAAAAAAAGTCAGTAGGTGCTAACTCTCAGTGAGTTCTGTGTGATGCCATGACAACATCAACTCAAAGAAAAATAGATAATCATATTCAGTAGGATTATCTTCATAATTACTTTCATTGGGATCATTATGTGTATATTACACAATGGAAAAATACAAGTCACGTCATCAGGCCAACCTCCACTCCTGCTGAAGCGTCAAACACAGCCACCGCTCCATCTAGCACACGTAGAGCTCTCTCAACTTCCAGAGTAAAATCCACATGCCCTGAAACGAAACACAATTTACTCTGTGAGTCTTTAAGTGCATGGTCTCAGCCTCCCCCCCACATGGAGTGCCTGATATCTGTGTTAAGTTAAGCTGGCCACAACTGTCTGGATTTTGTTTCTGATTGGCTATCTGCATGTTCATGTGGACAGACTTCAATGCAGTAGGTTTTATCAGTCCGATTGGAAACATGGGTGGTATTCACTTATTTCATACAGTTTCAAACAGTCTCCAAAGCATTGTAAGTGACGTAAAAGCATGTCGCTTTTGTGTTGTCTAGCGGTGCGATATTTAAAAGTCAAAGAAGTTTAGTTCGCTTACATGGTCACCATTTTCAAGCCATCGTTCAAAACTATCAATCTGTCTAGGTGGTAAGCATTACCTTAATTAGCATGATAACAGCTCTGCTCACCAGAGATAATGATGATTCTGACTAACTGCTGCTCTGCTGACCAAGCACAGATTGTAAAAAAACGATGCCTGAGAGAACAAAAGTCGAGTGACTAGTGTTAGAGAGACACACATAGATGAAATCCTGTTCTGTGGTGTTTGGGACTGTAGTGCTTTGGTTAAGCTAACGAGAGCTTACTTAGGAGACCAAACGTGCCACGCACCAGAGCAGAGGCTTGGTTCCAGCTAAGTGATGCTAAAATGAAGATAATATCTGAGAGCGTAAAATCAAATGACTGGTGTTAGAGTGAAAGTCAAAATGAAATGTGTTCTGTTGTGTGTGGAGCCCTTAGCTCTTAGCTGAGCCGCTATCATGCCTAGTTTTTCTGAGGCTTTTTCTGGCTCTGATTTTTCCCCTCTTTCTCTCAGTGCCACCTAACAGTGAGCTCCCACATCATAAATCAATGACCCCTCTAAAACATAAATGGTTGAAATGTGTTTATTTGGCAGTTCAGACATGGAATCAAGATCTGACGTTGACGATTTTAAAATAATTTTTGATTAACGTGGTATATACGTGGTAATCTATTATCAACCATGACTGAGCCTTTCAGAGCGATATAGTAACTAGATTAAAAAAACCTGAGCAAGAATGTATGTTTGTGTTCATACCTGGTGTGTCTATAAGGTTAATTCTGTGCTCCTTCCAGTCAAAGGTGACTGCAGCTGACTGGATAGTAATTCCCCGTTCTCTCTCCTGAGCCATATAATCTGTTATAGTGTCCCCATCATCCACATCTATACAACAGAACAAACCTCAATGGCATTAACAACAGAGATCAATATTTAAATTACTGTCAACAGTTAAACTTAGTTACCAATTCATTTGGTGCACGATTTTCAAGCCATCATATAGGTGCACTTTGTTTACAGTTACTTACCGTAGCCCATCAGTTGTTGCACAATTTATCATCCTATGATGGACTGGAAGGGGCTCACAGTGGACATTATGTACACTCAGGTGTAGCTTATAAAATAGCCAATTTGTGTAGGTACAGGGTGTACCTAATAAACTGGAAGCTCAGAATAAACTGCAGCCGGTCTGAAAACACCATCCCCAGTGCAATTTTTTTTTCCAAAATCTTACCTCCGAGTGCGCGGGTATAGCCTGAGTAATAGAGCATCCTCTCCGTGGTTGTGGTCTTCCCAGCATCTATGTGCGCCATGATGCCAATGTTCCGAATTCTAAACATCAACATGTTCCAGTTACAATCATTTGCTTCTGATTTTAAGCAGATATGATGGTTACTGTGTGTACATCACTGCAGCTAAAGAACATCCCAAAATAGCTTTACATCACATGCTGGCGCTCTTTATGAAGAACACTGAAGGGTCATATTGTCTCTGATTCTCAACAGTGGATGAATTTTGTGCTTGAGGCCATCAGGCTGATTGACTATTCCCATTCAGCAACAACTGACACTATGATTTTATATGCGTTTCTTTTTTTCCCTCTTTATTTACAATCTTTGTTTCTTGTCATCTTGTTAACGTTTATATGCTCAGTTGTAATTCCCATCAGGGACCAATATAATATACTTGATTCAATTCAATTAAATGCAATATGGAAGTTCCCCAGGAATAGGACCAGGGTACAGAGACACTACCAGCAGCCACTCATAAAAGTTACACAGTCTCTTACAGTGCATTTTTCTACAACAGACTCTTTATATATGGCAGCTTACTTTGAGATGTCTGGGTTGACCACAGCTCGAAGCGATTTAACATCATCTGCAAAGAATGTGAATAATAAGTGCCTTTAACACCATCATGACAGACTTAGGATGAAGAAACATTTTTTTTTTAGTATCTGTCTGCTTAGGGCTCTATCACCTTTAAGGAAGCTGTAGCTCCTTCTCCATTGTGCTCTCCATCCGCATGCTTGCGAAGAACAGCTTCTGCAGTGTTGCACAAACTAAAAAACATACAAGCACAATGCTGTAGCAGTGCTGGTCAAAACAGATTAAAATAATCCACGTTTCCAAACATAACCCAGTATGACAGGTTCAGATTACCAATGCGTTAATAAATATTATTGATTAATATTACCCCCCCCACACACACACACTGGTGCTTGGTGATATAATCAAAAATTAAGTAATTTGAGCTGATTTTTACATTTTGATTAAAGTTTACAGAGAGAGATGAATTTTTAATCTCACAAGGTTTTCTGCACTACAGCTCTAGAAATAGCATCAATTAGTGACCTATTTGAAATACAGCCCTGATTTTCTTACGTTTCTCAAGGTTGCCAAGTGTGAGTCAGTAGTAAACACCCTTACAAAAAAGTCATATGAGCTTCACGTGTGAAAAAGACACGTTTTTGCACACAAAAAACATGTTCACATGTTCACATTTGAAAAAAATGCATGATTACTTACAAAGACATGTGGTTTTTGCACACTTCACATGTGAAATATACACCAATCAGCCATAACTTTAACATCATCTCCTGGTTTCTGCATTCACTGACCATTTTATCAGCTCCACTTACCACACAGGTGTGCTTTGTTCCACCACAGAGCAGGTATTCTTTGGGTGGTGGATCATTCTTAGCACTGAGGTGACACTGACGTGTCCACTCACTGTCCACTCTATCAGTCACCCCTACTTTGCTGGTCCACCTTGTTGATGTAAAGTCAGAGACGGTAGCTCATCTGTTGCTGCACTGTTTGGTTTGTTCATCCTCTAGTCCTTCATCAGTGGTCAGAGGACGCCGCCCAGAGGACGCTGTCAGCTGGATACTTTTGGCTGGTGGACTATTCTCAGTCCAGCAGTGACACTTGAGTGTTTAAAAACTCCAGCAGCACTGCTGAGCGTCTGATCCACTCGCACCAGCACAACACACACTAACACATCACCACCACGTCAGTGTGACTGCAGTACTGAGAATGATCCTCCACCCGAATAACACCAGCTCTGTGGCGGTCCTGTGGGGATCCTGACCATTGCAAAACAGGCTGAAAGGGGGCTAACAAAGTAACTTATGCAGAGAAACAGATGGACTACAGTCTGTAATTGCAGAACTACAAATGCACCTATATGGTTAGTAGAGCTGATAAAATAGACAATGAGTGTAAAAACAAGGATTTTAATGTTATGGCTTTTCGGTGTATGCGACTTCTCCGCAAGGGCAGAGATGAGAATCTCCGGTTAGCCTCTAAGGAAGACATAACAGTGACTCTTACCCCTCGGAGGAAGCTAAACGACACTCCAAACTGCATTGTTGGACTGACACCGCAAGTCGGATTTTACAAGAAAGTCATCTGACGCTGACAGCAACGCTGGTCCATTTCACGAGAGTCAAACTCATCTGTGTCCTCGGTCACAAATACCTAATTACACCGTCACGCTGTAACAAAAAATGCCGCTTCATTTCTATTTACTGAACTGTCTGTAATTAATAACATAAGCCAGCCATTCTGTCACAACGCGGTTTACAGAAAACAGAGCCGTTTTAGCTGTTTAACAGAAAGTTCTCTAAGATTATCCTAACGTACATGCAGTGGTGCATCACTATATGAGACCGCAGGAAACAAAGAGAAAGACAAGGTTCCGCTGACAACAAACGGTTTCTAGATCTGAGAAATTTTGTTTGCACAAGTAAAAATGTAGTAAAGCATTAAATCAATTCGGACATGTAATAATTAGAATTTCAACATGGCAATTTTTTTTATTTCACTTGTGAAAACTGATTTAGCTCTTGTTAAAATTTAAAAGTTACACTTCTTCTCATATTGTGGTTTTATGTACCAAAACATTCATTTTTACTTGACCAATTCCAACCACTTTTTATCTAAACTGTTTTTGTTATTGGGTTTTTTTTTTTTTTAAATAATATTTAATCGTATGCAAAGTTTCTAAGTGAAACACATCCTCTACAGTGTGGGTTCTCAACCTTTTCCACCTCAGTATCTATCACTAGAAAGCATGAAGGCCCACAGGTAAACAAAACTTATCATTTTTTGCTTAAACGTTTTGGGGAAAATTTTCAATATAGCTATAGTCCTGTGCAAGTTTGAATTATACGTTCTGTTGAATTTCTAAGTGAAAATAAGTCAAAGCGTCTTCTACAGATTACACACTTAAATATGACATTTTCTGCAAATTTTATTACACAATTTAAATTTATTGCCGAGTTCAATATTTTTAAAATGTGCAGAGTAGAACTGTTCTGTATGCTCACAGGGTGCAGCTGTTCCACACATATATTACACAGCCTGAGACATTTCAGTGACGAATGACCAATAACACATTAATGTTGTCTAGGACTTGCTTTATTGCCTTCAGCAACGTGACCAAATAATGATGATTTATTTTGAAACTGCAATGAAAATGTGCACTTCCAATACACACATGCAGGGGGCAGAAACTCACTGACATTCATAGTGTTCTACGTTGCTGAGAGTAAAGTATATTTTGTAATGTAACAACAATCTGATAGCATATGATGTGATGTTGACTCATAATGACATATGCGATATACACCAACCAGCCACTTCATTGAAACCACCGCCTTGTTTTTACACTATTTGTCCATTTTATCAGCTCCACTTACTATATAGGTGCACTTTTGTAGTTCTACAATTACAGACTGTAGTCCATCTGTTTCTCTACATGCTCTGTTTGCCCAGTTTCACCCTGTTCTTCAATGGTCAGGACCCCTACAGCACCACCACATATATCATTCTCAGCACTGGAGTGGCTGGTGTT
>JAILXH010184605.1:1441-13243 GCA_023558415.1 Piaractus mesopotamicus | reverse complement strand
AGAGAGAAAGAGAGAAAGAAAGAGAGAGAGAGAGAGGAAGAGAGGGGCTGAAAAATTTACTGTCACATCTACTTTCCAATGAGCTCCAGTGAGCACTTCTTTCACCTTCAGGTTGCTTTGTGCGTCCAGGGTGAGAGAGAGAATGAGAGAAAGAGTGAGAGAGAGAGAGGGAGAGAGAGAGAGAGAGAGAGAGAGAGAGAGAGAAAAAGATGGACAGACAGATGGAAATGGAGGGAGGGGTTGGGTCAGTAGAGCCTTAAATGCATCAAACAAACTTTCCCCAGGAATCAATTTCCCAAAGCTTATCACTATATGCACTTTCTCCCCTCTCATGCCTTTGGAAGTCATGTCTATGTTTGTCATCATCAACCAGGTAATACCTAAAAGCCAGTTAAATTTAATAACCAATAAATCTCCATGAGTGCTGAAACTTTACCCCCTCTGCCGACGCTGGCTGCCTACTTCAAAATCCGTCTGCTTGAGAGTGCTGATAAAATTGATGCGCCAGACCACAACAAATGTGTACTTATTGGCACAGTTCTTTTTTTCTATTTTAATTGATGCACTACTTCCGCTTTAATGCAGAAATCCATGCAGTTTTATTGTTGTTACAATGGCATGATGGGGATTTTAAATTCTGAATGTAAAAAATGCATAATTTTCTAAAATAGGCTTTTAAATTATCCAACAGTGTAAATGTTGGCCCATTGCAGCAGCTGAGACACAGTGGGTTAATTGAAAATAAAAAAGCCATTTAAAAGACATTCAATAAGCCAGTGGGAAATTGATCAGGCTATAAAAGCTGTCCTCTCAGGGGTGGGGAGACTGGTGTGTAGACAGCGCTGATTCTGACACAGCACTATCCCTGCAGGCTCTATTGTCTGCTCTGAGCTACCAACAAGGGAACATTCTCCAGTAGAATCAAACACATCTACACATGCATTTATTCCAGTTTTGGTCTGGTTATCAAAACAGCATTACAAACTTTTCGGGGTCAAGATAATATCCTCTTAACTGCAGGAACAAGAATGGCAAATGATTTGCTGGTTTTTATGTTAGCATTTTGTAAAGCCTCAAAGAGGAGGATGAGAGAAAGAGAGGGGAAAAAGAAGAAGAAGAAGAAGAAAAAAAACATATTCCACCTCTGCTTCTTTAACTTTCAATTCTCCTAAGCATCCCTGCTTCACAGCCCCTGGCTATTGCCTTTCTCAATCTGTCCCTGGAGATGCAGGAGTTATGGGCCCTGTCGATTGAAGAGAAAGGGATGTTATTCCCCTGTCACCCTCAGCCGCTCCTCCGGCAGCCCTTCTCTGATCTATGGCCACCATGCTGGAGGAGAAGTGTCTTGATGCACCATTGGTTTCCTGCGCTGTCAACCGCCCCAACCCCCGGACGCCCTCTCTGCAATGGTACCTGCTTAACTCCCCCCCGTTACCCCCTCACCAACCCTTCACAATCCCCCCATCCCAGGCTGTGGAGCCCTCCCAAGTTCAGGGGTTTGACTTGGTGTGTTAGAGGAGGTCACCCCTAAAGGGACAAGGACCAGTGATTGAAAGACCTTGATTTGGCGTCAAGACTGGGATTAAACGATGACCGGTAGGCGTTTACCTGAGGTGGGCTCCTAAAGGAAAATCTGCACAGCTGGCTGCAGCTCTAGCACCACACCTAATGGATATAATGATCAATGAGGATTCTCCAAGGGAAAAAAAACAGAGACCCTATAGTGTCCAATGGCATACTCCTTCTCTAAAAACAAAGGTGCCAAAAAGGGTTCTTTGGAGCGCTGCCATAAAAGGAATCACCTTTAGTTCTCTAAGAACTTTTCAAAGGATGGTTCTTTGGTTCTTTAAATAACTATTTTTGTAAATGGGCTAAGAGAATTCAATTTATGTATAAGAGCTAAGTTTAAGTTTTACCCCACTGATTGCTACATACAGTATTTTTTTATGCATTTCCCTGTACGAAACCAAGCTGTCTTGAAACTCACTTATAATCAGCTATTGCGCAGTTTCTCAATTCCATGAATAAACATTTGAAATACATGACTATAGAACAACAATTTGAATAATCAAGGCTGTTCTTACAAAGTTTTAAACACCAAAAGTTTCAGGCATGTATGCACTATTCAGCGGCTTCTAGTAAAAGTATATTTCACATCAGTGGGTATTCAGTTGTTTTCAAAGTACAGAAAAATGCATCAAATTATTACCCATGGTAATTAACTGTACAATACAGATACGGTAGAGTGTTTATTGAAAAACACTGGAATATTCCTTTAAAGTTAAAACTCTGCATATTTTTGTAAAGTTTCAACAATGGCAGTTTTATCATATAGAAATCTGACTGAACAAGAGTTATACAGTACAGACATAGTTTAGTGCAGTGCCTAAATGCTTTTTATACTTGCCTGAGCAGATTTCACTTAGAAGGCAGAATTTTAAGGGCAATTTAATCTCAAATATACATACACATGTGAAGTACTCGACAGCTAACATCTGTCAACAATTAGGCAGAAAGGTAAAGGGAGAGAAGAGGGCTGAAGCCCACAGATGAGAAGTCAGAGTGGGCATATCTTGAATCTGCCACCCATCACTGTTAGCCTAAGGCTGGAAGAGAAAATATCATCTCACATTGATGTTCAACAGTAGCACTAGCCAGAAATTGGTGGGGGCTTGGTGTGGAATACAGTAACTTTGATGGTGGACATATCAGGTGGCAGTGGCCCACCCTTCAACGGTGGCAAACCTGCTATGGGCAATCTGACTGAATAAATAGACAGATTCATAAATAAATAAATATCTCTAAAGAATGGGAGACTACATGGGGCTGCTATCCATCATAGGTCCCATTACCACAAAAGCTAGAGTCATATGTATAAAGCAGCCAGCTTCCAAAGCTAAAATAAATTCAACTTTCCTTCCAATCTGTTATCACTGACATTGCCGTCCATTGCCCCTCGCACACGTGAGTTATGAATAAATATCTTTTCGTGTAGACAATACAGTTTGCACAGCAGTGGTTACAGCAGTCCCAGCAGCTGCACAGCTTTGTGTTTTCAAAGGCTTGTCATGAAAGGCCTGGAAATAAGCTGAAAAGCTGATTCAGGTGTGTTACCTCTGAGAACAGACCAAGCTGGGCTCTTAGCTAAAGAACACATTTACCGAAAGAAATTTTTTTTTCCAAACGGAACTGAGATAAATGTGCATTGTACAGCGACAACATCACAATAAACATGCATCAGTATAAAAAAAAAGTCATCATGCATGATTAGAAATATGTACATAATTTATATTAAAGAAATGCATCAAGGAGATATTAGAAAGAAAACATCAAATCAAATGAGTATCAATGGTCTTGAACTTTTCCCGTTTTTAACCACTCTGTATTGTTTTCATAACACGGGTACATTTTTCCCTCCAAGAATTTGAGAAAGACAGCAAGAACGTGGCCAGCATTAGTGTGGACTGGGAGAGGAATGTAAACAATTGCTCAAGTGACAAAGCGCTATGCTTGCTGTTTATTTGAGTATTTACAAGAATAAGTTCCAATCAAGTGCTCAGCTCCTGCACTTCCAACAACACAACCTGATTTGGAATCACATTTTTACCAAACATCAGAAAGCTGCCATAAAGCCTCAGTACATACAACTGCCAAGGCCAGGCCCTATCTGGCTATACTTACCGAGGAGAAAAATAAGGATAAAGGTAAATTGCTCAAATAAGGGGGAAGAGGCTCATTTTACTCAGTTCAACAGACTTATACTGCAGACTCTTTAACAAGCTCTAGTTGTTTTTTCTACTTCTGAGCAGAGAGTAGCAGAAAAACAAGCAAAATACATTGAATTGAAATTTGAATTTGAACACAATTTGCAGAATCTGAAGAATTTCCACTAGATGTTGGAAAATGGTCGCAGGAATTTGTTCCATTCAGCCACAAGATCACTACTAAGGTCAGGCACTGATGTTGGGCGACAAAGCCTGGCTCACAGTCATCATTCCAATTTGTACCAATGGTATTGGTGGGTTAAGGTCAGGACTCTGTGTAGGCCAGTCAAGTTCTTCCACACCACACTCAGTATGGACTTTAGTATGTTTTTTATGAACCTCATTGTGTGCATGGAAGCGTTCCCAAGCTATTACCATAAAGTTGGAAGCAATACAATTCTCTAGAATGTCATCGTACACTGTAGCATTACTTTATTTTTCAGTCATTTTATTTTTCTTTAATTTGTTCTTTTTCTTTCTTCTTTTGCTGTTTTTGCTTTTATTATTATTTTTATGGTTTGATTGTAAAGCACTTTGAGCTGCTTTGTGTATGGAATGTGCTCTATGAATAAAATGTGTTATACTATTATTAGGATTTCCCTGCACTGAATCTAAGCAGCCATTTGTCTCTGGAAGGTCTAGAAGTGCAGAAATTTGATGAACTCACTTGTTGGACAGCTGGCATCCTATGAGGGTTGTTGAGCTCTTTGGTGTAACCCATTCTACTGCCAGTGTTTGTCTACAGAGACTGCATAGCGGTAAGCTTGATTTTATGTAACTGTTAACAGGAATTGTGGCTGAAACAGCCAAACCTACTAATTAGAAAGGTCCACATATTTCTGGCCATGCAGCATAGCTCATCCTGCACAAAACTTTTTTCTTCAGACATTTAAAGTTTCAGAATCAATGCTTTAAACAGGATTTCTCTGCTTGCTGCCATAAGCTACGACTGAAATAACTAATACTAACTTGAACTGGATCATGCTTTTGTTATTGCAGGTGATAACTACAACTTCTAAGGGCTACACAAATGATGGACAGTTTGCATCAAAGGCTCCACACCAACAACTGAAAAACTGATTTTCAGACAACCAATGCAGTCCATCTTAAAGGAAAGGTAAAATTTGTATCACTTGTTAAAGGCGTTTTGAGTCTGTTTATAATGTCAAAAGATTAAGAAGCAAAAAGAGCAGGAAGAGGGTGCTGATAAAGACTTTTATAGGAGCCTGCTTCATGAGCACTGTCACCTTTAACCTTCAATCTCAGTACATGTATGCACAACTGATAATAGAAGGTATATAGTGGAGGAAATGAAATGTCCCTTTTCATTCCTTCTATTTCAATGTTGCATCCAAACTCATTTTTACAGCTCAACAGGCACTTACCCTCTTATTTGTGATCCGGATAACATACCATTTGACCTCACCCATAAGAGTAATGACACGGACCACGATAAACAGTACAGAGATACAGCAACATACATAGCTGAGTGCTGTTTCCAACAGCGTAGGGTCTTTCATTGCTCTGCCCTTTATTGCATCTATAGCTTTTCACATGCCCAGTGCCTCATACAGCATACCAGACCTAACGCTTGGCTAACTGCTTTAAAAAAATGCTCATCTTTATAAACAAATATTTAATCATAGCCCATGTTGCATGGGATTATTGCCCCAGTCTCGTCAGCATGATTAGTTGCACCACTCATGTGAGTAGAACAGTTCCTGCTGCATATGCATACAGTCTATGCAAAAAAAAAAAGGGTCCTGTCAATTTGCAATCCCATTACTGTAGCACTAAGAGGAACACCTAGCAACCTCAGAGTAATGAGCTGAATAACACCAGCAGCGGGTGTCTGTACTTTTTCTTTTAGTCTTTGATTTACTGTTCCATACTTCATCAGCTACTGGGTATATAGATACAAAAATGTTAATGGAGAAACAAATGGATTTGTGTGAGTTTTTGAGTTGAGTTTGAAGAAACATTACACACAAAACCCAAAAATCAGTGTGTGTAAAGTTTGGAGAAATTTATTCAATGTTCCTTGGGTGCTCTGTGGATCAGCTGTCAATAGTGTCTAGCTGTAACGTGAGTTTTGTGAATAGACGAGCGAAGCTAACAAAATACCATGACACCACAGTTACTGCATGAATATTCATTTTAAACACTGAATAACAAGCGTGCAAATCTCTGAACTCACAAGGGATCAATTTGATTATGTTTCTTAGGACAAAGTCTAATGTAAAAATGTAAAAAAATAAAAAAATAAAAAAACCTCAAAAATAGTTTTGAAATTATCTTTGCAGATTTTTACACATGAAAATAGCACAAGAATTTTATTTTGCCAGAATAATTAGCAAATACTTACTAGAACTGATTATAATGAAATAGTAATGAATTAGTTCTAGAACTTATACTAGAACTGATTATAATTACCGAAATGAACATGAAGTCATATGTAAAAGGCAAGGCATGGCAAGTTTATTTATATAGCACCTTCCATACACTGCTGTCATTCAAAGTGCTCTACAAATAATCAAATACAGTCATTTAAAAAGTCGGTAAAGGAGAATTGCAATTAAAAACACGATTAAAACATGACCAAAACAACAGATTTTAAAAGAGAAGAATGATTAATTTAAAAATCAAATTAAAAATTAAATTAGCTTCAAAAAGTGCTGTTACAGGAGATAAGTGCAGTAGAGCTAACAGTGTTTTAAACTGAGCTGAATGTCTGCTTAAATAAGAACATTTTCAGGCCAGATTTAAAAGTGTCCAGGGTCTGAGCTCTTCAAATACTCTCTGTCAACTGGTTCCATTTAAGAGCAGCATAGTAGCTAAACGCTGCTTCTCCATGTGTAGTCTTTACCTTCGGCAAGACTAACTGACTAGTTTCTAATGATCTGAGAGTTATGCTTGGCTCATATTGCTGCAGCAGATCACATGAATATGCTGGTCCTATACCATTCAGCCATTTATAGACCAGTAATAGTATCTTAAACTCTATTCTGTAACAGACTGGTAGCCAGTGTAAGGACTTAGGAATGGGGATGAGGTGTTCCCTTCTTTTACTCCTAGTGAGAACTCTGGCAACTGCATTTTCAATCAGCTGAAGCTGTTTGATTGTCATTTTTAGGAGTCCAGTTAGGAGACCATTACAGTGATCAATTCTGCTAGAAATAATGGAATGGATCAGTTTCTCTAGGTCTGTTTTAGTCAGAACATCTCTGATCTTGTTGATTTTTACGGTGATAAAATGTAGATTTCATAACTGCACTGATGTGATTTTAAGGCTCTTGAATCCTGATAGGCAGCTAGTCTTTGCCTCTCGTTGCTGTTTCCAAATAAAATAATCTCTGTTTTGTCTTTATTCAACTGTAGATAGTTTTGTTCCAACCAATTAGCGATGTGCTCAAAGCACTTACAAAGTAAGTCAAGGGGACCACGGTTGTCTGGGGAGAGGGCCAAGTAAATCTGAGTATCATCTGCATAGCTTTGGTAAGATATCCGATAATCTTGTATTATTTGGCCAAGAGGAAGCATGTATAAATAAAAAATGAGGGTCCCAAGAATTGAACCCTGGGGGATGCCACACTTGAACACAGTTGGTCAAAGTACATGTTTTGTTGATAAGTTAACACATCATTTACTGGGAACAAACTTAAAAAGGCCTTGTTCTGTAAATGCTAGTGCACAATTTCTATTTATTTGTAATTGTTATTATATTTAACATTTTGGAAAAAAAAAAATATATAAAATGTGCCACAATGTTTGCACAGGCTATATTTTATGTTTTTTAGTATGTTAAATGCAGCAGATAAACAGATTTTTTTATTTCAAATGTGCAGAAATGTGTTCTCTATAGAGGGTGTGTAAACTTTTACAT
Organism: Piaractus mesopotamicus; assembly: GCA_023558415.1. Classification (NCBI taxonomy): domain Eukaryota; kingdom Metazoa; phylum Chordata; class Actinopteri; order Characiformes; family Serrasalmidae; genus Piaractus; species Piaractus mesopotamicus. Next base: position 5,596 of record JAILXH010184605.1, on the reverse strand, counting down.
TTTTACTTAGAAAATCAACAAAATGTAATTTGACCAGGGCGCAAAAATGTTTGCACACAACTGTATGTGCTATACTACCGTATTTGTTCAACAGGAAACATGTACAAAATTACTACATTGTGACACTATGACTCTATAACTTCAGTGGTTTCAACTAATTTGCAGGAAGAAATGTTAGATGTGTTCAGAATGATGAACAGAGCAGTAGATGATTCAATTCCAGTGACTGAAAAAATGAGATTTAACTTCGGTCAGTGTGCAAAGAGTTAGTGGATAGGACCTTGTTTATTAATACTTCAATTTATAAAAGTCTCAATTTGGGAACAAGCTATGTTAAATTCATAAGCTATTAGGAGTAGTATATTTCACAAAAATGAATGGTGTTATTTTTCTCCGTCAAAGCCCCTGCTGTCAAAAGTTCTGTCATTCTCTTCTTTCGAAAAGAAGCTAACTGGCATGTAGCCTCTTGCCAATTACTGTGATGCAACCCAATAATGTTGAGGTCAGAAAAGGCGAGTGGAGCCCCGCAGTCTGCTGTGTCTGGAGAATGTTACAGTCTAAAACATAGCTGTCATTCTGAAGTTCACCACCCCTCCACCAGTCGCTAGGCTTTCCCTCAGCTCATAATGCAGCACAGATTTCTACATCAGAATCTCTGCTTTATATACACACATTCCCAACAACACATACACACACGCACACACTAAAATGTGCGCAAATGCTACACAGTGGTTCTTACTGAAAAAGTACTCCAAATTCTGGCAGTGTAACAAGCTAAAGTAAGAGCCAGGCACTTACTCTCATGGCTGTAGCTCAGGCTGGTGCTGTCACTGTCTATGGAGAGGCTTCCCGGCTGATTGGCATCAACCCCAAGCCCACCCAGAGTGCTGGGCACAGGGGAGCTGCCTGGCCGAGAGCTGTGGACAGAGCTGGACGGTCTGGAGCTACCACAGTTCTGCAGGAAATAGCAGAGGGACACTGTGTCAGAACTGTATCAAACAAAGCCTTTCTGCTCCAACTGGAAATGGATCTTGCACTGAGTGGATTTAGCATGTACAGGAACATACAACTGAAAAAGCACACACTACACCCTCTTCCAACAGCTTTCTCCAACTGTTGAAAGTGTTTCAACTAGGGATGTAAATCTCTGGCCTTGTTTTGATTCATTTATGTTTCCTTACAAAATGATTTGAAACATCATGAAGTCTCAAATTTCAACACATCTTTGCTTGTTTTGGTACCACTCAGAATTGAAAAAAAAATCACTGAACACACATGACTGGAGGAACTACTAACACAGTAGATCTTGTTCAAATATGAAGAAAATGTACAGATGTTTCTGTTCATCTTTCCACTGTGTGAAGACCACTCAATGCTATGGGTCTGAAAGGATATGTAGTGCCCTCACTGAGAAAAGGAAATGTTGCAAATCACACAAAGAAGCTGCTGGTGTTGCCTGCTGGTGAAAAACAGACTGGCCACCCAAAAGCCCAGACCTCAACATCTCTGAATGTGCTTTTGGAAATTACTTGGATAATGACAAGCAGCAAATGCAACCAGCTTCTACGACTGAACTTTGGAAAACAGAAGACTTTTTTCATTTGTCATTTTGGGCCATTTCTTTTGGTCACACAATTTTACTATGATCAGAAAATGAGCACATGCTTGAATATTCAGATCAATGTACCAATGCATTTTACATCTCTTCTGTTAACCATTACCTTATCTCACATAACATTAACCCTAACATATTGAACAGGAGAAACGCTATTAGACGTAGTCTACAAACAGTCTATCACTTTGTATTTGAGCATTACTTGCACATGACATAGTACTGAAAAGTAAGTCCATATCTAGCTACAAATCCAGAGTGGACATGCTGCCTAAGGATGGTGAAATGAGTTGTGGAAGACAAAATAGTCAGCATAAACAACCTGCTAACATGCAATTTTGTCTGACTGGTAAGCAACTCGATACAATAAACGACTGAAAATATGAAGCCACCAATTAGGATGATGCATGTCTACCAGCTGCCATTTATTATTACCAATAGTTAGGAAGTTTCGTCAAACTACTCCTTTAAGTATGGGCACATTAATAATAAATATCAAATATGCATCAAATCTGAGACATAACTCAACTACATTTTACCAAAAAACATCATACACGCTTTGGCCTAAGTGGTCTTGGTCATATGTAATTTATTATCTCTTTCATCATCTCTCACCAAGAAACATCGTCAATGTTCAGCCAAGATTTCAGAAATCATGGATGTTTACTCTTTTCACACTGTTGGAAATGCACACATATGCAGCATACAGTCCACCTCTTTTCCATCTTATATCTTGTCAAAACGTGAATTAGGATCAAAAAACTAATCTGCTTCCAATTTATATCTATATTTCAGGGCTGTCATGGACCCAGACCCAGCAAGTATTGAAGGGGGTCGTTTTTTATTTGGCCAGTACAACTGACAGCTTTATTCCTCCAAGCAATCTGCCACAGTGTGTACAAGTGTGAGGTCATTCAGGTCAGCAGACAGTTGGTATCAAACATTCTAGTAACACCAGCTCGGGCCTACATAAAAATTATATTAGGCATGAAAAAAATGTATAATACAAGAGGTCAATAGGTCAATAGCCTTTAAACTAAAACAGGATTACTTAGCATAGACATTTAACTTATTGTTAACTTATCTGAATATCAGTATGAGTACATAATCTTTGAAAATTGTTCTCATGGAGAAAGCAAGCAGTAGCATCTGATTCCAACCTAACATGAGTTGTCTTGTCCACTTTAAAGCCATAAAATCTGAGCAGAATAATGACTTACTTCTACTAGATGGTTGGATTTTTTAATCAAAATTCTGACCAAAGCCATAATTATTTTTTAATTAATGAAGTACAACAGTCATCAGTCTCTTCAGAGACTCCCCAAAAATGGTAGATTGGAGAGACCTGATGGGACATTTCATTTATTAAGCAGTGTTGGAACATTCTGTGCACACTGCTCTAGTCCAATAAAGAGCAGTATATGTTTTCATCCTGCTCTACAGCATGTCCAGCTCCAAACCACTCAGGTAGATACAGTATATCTCCCCCAGATTTATGAAGCAAAACAGCATTAGCTAAAAAGCCATCCACTGCGTACAGCTGTCGACTCCCATCGTGTGGACTTAGAAAATTGGAAAATTGCCCTGAGAGCGCGAAAGGGTCCCACCGCTAATACGGTCCGTGACGATATATATCAGCCACTACCTGCCGCTTGCGTTTGGGGCTGCGGTCGTTTTTTACTAGTCTCAGACTTAACGGTGTCGGACCTGTCAGGGGGGTCAAAGGGAAGAGGGAGGGGGGCCATAGTCTAAAATCAATCTACCTTTAGAAATTGTCTCATTCGGCTCTCAATGACCAAGTGGCACGGCAGGGCTGAGAGGGACATACTACATACTGCCATAGGCCATAAACCATGACAAGCCTGGAGGAGAGTTAATATGATCATTCATAAGGGGACAAGTTGCAGTGGCGGAGTGGAGCTCAAGGGGAGCGCACTGAGGGCGTGTGTTTGTGTGAGAGCGAGAGGCATAGAGGGGAAGAAGGGTGAGGGGGGCAGGGGCTATTAACTACTTTTAAACCGCTTTGCAGAAGCTAAGTGATCTCCACGAGGAGCGGCCCTACGTATAAATACTGGGCTGACAGTTTAATGTCAAGGGACAAGCTTGTGCAGGATTAGAAACTTGTAACCCTGGGCTGCTGGCTGACATTCTTGGGATTGAGGTGGCCAGAGTGGAAAGGTGTAGTTATAATAAATAAATAAATAAATAAATTCCTGGGCCCATTAAAAAATTTAATACACTTAAACCAATAAAGCAATAATGAGAGTTCAATAAAACACTTAATCTAAAGACCTCATCTAACAAGTCAATAAGTACGCAAATATATAGTAATAAAAACAGCATAAAAAGTGGGATCCAACCAATATACAGGTTGGCTGACATATTTACTGGTTTCTTTTATATTATATCTAACAGATACCGCTAACGTGAGCAAAACTGTTCCCTTTGTAAATGTTGCTGACCGTCAGCCCCTACTTGCCTGTATTGTAGGGACACAAGCTTAACAGGTAAATTTCCTTTTAAAAAGCAAAAAACTTTTCAAA
>JAILXH010184592.1:0-14207 GCA_023558415.1 Piaractus mesopotamicus | reverse complement strand
GATAGACAGACAGACAGACAGACAGACAGGCAGACAGATAGACAGATAGATAGATAGATAGATAGATAGATAGATAGATAGATAGATAGATAAATAGATAAATAGATAGATAGATAGATCAGATATCAGATGGGAAAAAAAATCAGATCCAGTTCTGTAACAAATCTAGCTATAAATAGTACTGCACAAAAAGTCAGAGACCACCCTTCATTTATTAATTTAATTTCCCTCAATTTCCACCTAATTTCACCCAAATCACACATTAAATACATTGGTAACCTTTAAATATAAATGTTTAAATATTTAAAGATAATCCACTTGCATAAGGAAGGGGAAAGTCAAACACAACCTAAAAAAAAAGAAAAAAAATTAAAAGACACAGAGGCTAAGCAAGACGTGGTAGACCACCAACACTGTCACCAAAAACATCCACAGGTGTTTCTGTCCATCCTTCCACTGTGAGAAGACAACGCAACGCTATGAGAGTGAAAGGATGTGTAGCTGTCAAGGAAACCTTACTGAGGAAAGGAAACGGACAGAAACGGCGGAACAAGACCTCAACATCAATGAATGTCTTTGGGATTACTTGGATGGTGAGAGGCAGAAAATAAAACCAACTTCTAAGACTGAACTTTGGAGGTGTGGAAAAATTTCCCTGCAAATTAATTTGAATTTTGCTCAGCCAACAATAACCTGTTGCTAACATTAGCTAAAGTTACAGTGGCAAATGGGCCTTTACTTACATTTACTCACATTTAGTCTTTCTCTCCTTCATTCACACATTCAGACATGCAGTGCATACAGTGGAAAGGCTGGAGGGTCTTCATTAATTGATTTGTGTTGACACAGACAAGCTGGCTGGTTCTCTCTCACTAATAGTTCTGTTAACTGTATGATGAGGGACCTCCCCACACTTTAGTAAAGCAAAACCGCTAAATATGGATCATCAGGGTTAACCACTCCCAGAATGAAAAGAGAAAGTGTGCATTTATAATCAGACCAACAATACACAAGAGTGAAAACATGCTTGCACCTTATTTTATTAACCACTCAGGCCTAGCAAAAAAAAAGGATGGTGACTAATATCTATCTACAGTGCTGCTTGAAAGTTTGTGAGCCCTTTTGACCTAAAATATGATCAGACCTTGATTTAGGTCGTAACAGTAGATAAAGAGAACCCAATAAAACAAATAACACAAACAATTACATAGTTTATCATTCAGTTATTGAATTTAGTGATCCAACATTATATATTTTGCTTGGCAAAAGTATATGAATCTCTCAATCAATTGGATGGCAATCAGGTGTGAGTGTAGCTACCCTATTTTTTAAAAAAAAAAACATCAACTTGCATCTTTACCATCAAAGTCAGGTCTTTACCACACACATTTGTTAGTGCATGCCATGTCTCAGTCAAATGAGATGTCTAATGACCCCAGTAAAAAAAATAATTTTCATTAGGCTCAAAGAGGTTCCAAACCGATTTCTAAAGAGCTCGGACTTCACCGATCCACTGTCAGACAGACAGTGTACAAATGGTGGAAATTCAGCACCACTGTTACCCTTCCCAGGAGTGGTCATCCAAAAACATTACACCAAAAGTATGGTGTATAATGTTCTGGGAGATCACAAAGAACCCCAGGGTAACATCTAAGGATCTGCAGGCCTTTCTTATACTGGCTAATTTTAATGTTAATGATGGATGAGCCAGAAGACTACTGAATATTGTTATGTAAACTAATAAGGAACCATTAGATCTTTATGGCTTAAATGAGAAATGTTATGTTTGCCAGAAGCCAAACACTGCAATCCAGCACAAGAACCTCAACCCACCTATGAAACAGGGTGTGTCATGTATCATGGTTTTGCTGCTATTGGATTAGGACTGCTTGTTATCATTTGATGAAGCTATGAATTCTGGATTGTGTCAAGAAATTCTACAGGGGAATGTTGGGGCATCCATCTGAGAACTGAATCTCAACAGAAGGTGGGTCTGCAGAAAGATTACAACCCTAAAAACACTAGTTACTCCACTAAGAATGGTTGAAGCTGAGGAAATCTTGCATTTTGGAATGGCTGAGTCAAAGTCCAGAACTTAGTCCAATAGAAATGCTGTTGCAGAACCTATGAAGTGGCCTTCATGCAAGAAAGCCCACCAACATAACTGAGCTGAAGCAGTTTTGTAAGGAGGAATGGCCAAGATTCTTCCAAGTCAATGTGCAGGGCTGATTTACAGTTACAGGAACCATTTGGTTGATGTCATTTCAGCTCAAGGCAAGGTCACACCAGTTACTCTGAGAGGTAACTGAGGTTCACATACTAACTAAGACTTTAATATGGGATCACTTTTTTCAGTGAATAAATTAAAAACTATATAATTGTGTTATTTGTTTTACTGGGTTTTCTTTAACTATTGTTATGACTTAAAATCCGATCACATTTTAAGTCACATTTATGTAGAAGTTCAGATATTGCTAAGGGGTTCACAAACTTTCAAGGAGCACTACACATACTTTGTTAGCTCAGAGGTACTATTGTTTTTCTGATGAAATCAGCGCACTTGTCTTCATACAAAATCAAAAATCAGTTCCCTCACAGCAAAAATAAGTTACACGAAGCAGTATGCAATTCCTCTTTTCTCACTCATACGTAAGACACAAAACACATACCCATTGCAAAACAGAGCTGATGTTGAAAAGCTGAAACACCCTGACGACCAAAGAAAGTGGTAACATGCAGACAAAGAACACAGTCTCAGAATTAGAACGAGCTGATGGAGCAATTTATCTACAGTTCTATGCGAAAGTCCACCCTTCATTTATTTAATTTCCAGCCAGTCAAAACAGCCATTAAGTTATTAATTTTTCAGGAGATATTTCTGAAGAGATATGAGATAATCCACCTGCATAATGAAGAAAAACAGTTTCCAAAACTGGTGTAAAAATATTAAAATATTTAGAGAAAATTGGACTCTTAACAGACCTGGTAGACCACCAAAACTGTCACTATCAGATAAACAGCACTTAAAGCTTTCTTCTATGAAAGAGAGAGAGAGAAAGAGAGAGAGAGAGAGAAAGATCAATCTCCACTGTTGCTTCAGATCTGAAAAAATCCACAGGTGTTTCTGTCCATCCTTCCACTGTGAGAAGACAACTGAACATTATGAGTCTGAAAGGATGTGTAGCTGTTAAGAACAAATTAAACAATGTAAAAAAAAAAAACAAATTGCAGAACCCAGAAGCTGCTGGTCTTCTCAGAACAATTAACTGACCACCCCAGAGTCCAGACCTCAACATCACTGAATGTATTTGGGTTACTTGGATTGTGCGAAGCAGAAAATGCAACCAAGTTTTAAGACTGAACTTTGGATGTGTGGAAAAATATCCCTACAGATTTCTTTGAAAAACTGACAGCAGGTCTCTAGAAAATAATAGAAGCTGTAATAAGGGCAAAAATGGATAAACTAAATATTGATATATAGCAAATTTAGTTTTTAAATTACACGAAAGACCTGAATCAATAAGTGGGGAAACATAACCTCTAGATGGACGTAGTGCAAAATACAATTAAGCAATTAACCTTCTGCTCTGTGGCATGTATAAAATTCCCAGCTGATCTCAAGTTTTACTCCAGCGAGCAGAAGGAAAACTGCTGACTTTGAAAGATGACTTTGAAAGATGATTCATTATTGGGGCAAGGATGATAGAAACTTCAACAACAAAGACTGCTCAACCAAGGGGAACTGTGACTAAAGTCACATCTGCATTTAGATCTACGGGAAAGTCATGAGTACATAGAGTTGGAAATAGTTGGGTGTTTAACTGTGATATTGTTATAGTGATGAATTACACACTGCACTTCTCTGAGCTTCTTCCAGACACCATCAGTGCTTAAAGAACACTGACCAACTGCATGTTTCTTTACATAGAGAGCATAATTAACAAAAATCACTGTACTCACGGTTTTTGATCTTTTTTTAATAAGTGTCATTACTAGTTTGTTTTTTAGTCTGTTTCAACTTATCAAGCTTCAGAAAAACAAAATATTGTGCTACATGCTGTGTATTGGGAAAATCGTCGTGAACTATCATGATATCGTGGCATGTAACCCAACCCTGGTTGAAAACACATTCAATGGCACTTGGGATATGAATAAATCCCTCGTTACGAAGAGGAATGCACATTTGAGGGTTTAGTGGTGTAAAACCCAAAGATGTGGGAGAAATTATATGGTCAGATGCCGATACCACGATAACCTCCACAAGTGGGTGAGTGTATGTGCGGCATACAACAAGAGAATGGTACAGACCTGAATGTGTGACTGATAAATTGAGGATGTCCAGCAAGGGGTATTCTGCCGGCATAGTTTCGGTCCACTTGTAACTTTGGATGGAAACGTCACTGCAAATCATTCTAAAGTTATAATGACTGCTCACCTTGTTTCCTTGATGAAACATTTCTATCCTGATGTGAGTGGTATTTTCCCATCTTCAGTGCATGAGGGGTCACTGAATGGTTTAATGAGTATAAAAATTATGTAAATCTTATGCTATGGCTCTCACAGTCACCAGATCTCAACACACCTGTGGGAAATTTTAGACTGATGTGTTAGACAGTACTCAACTCCACCATCATGAAAGACGATGAAGGCAGCATCATTTTAAAGAATGGCATTCCATCCCACCAGGAGACACACAAAAGCTGTTCTGGCAGCTCGTGGTGACCCAACACCTTATTAAATCAATTTGTGTTGGTTTTTCCTTTCATTTCTCACCCACCTGTATATGATGCCTACATAACGAAAAACATTTTTCCCAACACTCCTTGATGAGTAAAGAAGATGCTTGAAAGAATGCAAATAACTAAAGACATATTAATGTAAGGATTTTCGCTTTAATTGCATTCAGAGAGGTAGGCCATGCTGAGACAAAGATATCAACAATAAATGAAACCAAATGTTGAAATATAATACAGTACATTAACACTGACTGAACACTTGTAATAGAACATAGAACAAAATGTGAGCTTTGCATAACCTTTTTTTTTCCAGATGAATGAATAAACAACACTGCAGTTCAACAGGCTAAAAACGACTTCCCTAGTAAACATATGACAACAAAATTATATACATACTGAATGAAATGCAGATTGAGTCTGCAAATTGATACGCAAAATACCAAAAAAAAAAAAATCTTTAAGTAAACTATACTAGTATTTTATGATTGGAGGATGGAAGCTGATGACGTAAAACATATTTAATCCTGTGATACACATATTTAACAAGCTTTCGAAGGCAAAAAATTTTTAATACCCCAATGTAGTCCTGGACAGTGGTCAGTGCTTCTGTGTAAAAAGTCGTAAGTAATACATCCAGAAAAAACACACACACACACACACACACACTCACACATATATATATATATATATATATATATATATGTATATATATGTATATATATATATATTATGTACATACGGTAACATGTCTCTTTTTACTTTAGAAATCATGATTATACTCTATTCAGTCCAACTCAGTACCTTCAAACAACCTCTTGCGTGGCCACATTGTTGCATATGTCCACTAACAAATCTATCTGTGCTTTGGACTCTATGCAGCACTGAGAGGTGGTGGTCTGAGAGCTTTGCCGCCTGGACACGTATGACAGCTCTTTGTTGCCCTCGCCTGTGGCTGTGCTGGACAGGTGACGGAACAGCTTCTGGATGCCCGTGTCCCTCAGAGAGCTGCGGAAGTTTCTTGCCGCAAAAACATACAGCACAGGGTTAACAGTGCTGCTGACGAAGACCAGAGCACCTGCCACAATGGTCATGGCTTCCACTGCACTATGGAGGGTTTCTGCTTCCTAGAGGTGGAAAACATGACAATATTATATCATTACTGTGACAAATTGCTGATATTAAGGGTTTCATCAGTACTTCTAGAACACTGAACTAATGCATGTATCATATAAATAATGTATGTAAACCAATTAATTATAATTAATTTAGACCAATTATTATAAAGAACTTGTAAACAACAACAACAACCTGTCTAATAAGGTAAGGACAACAGGTAATTAACTGGATTAAAAATGCCAACCCATTATGCTGGTATCTCATTTTAGGAATTTATTTGTACCAGCTGATCGATTTTTCCTTCTGTTCCTTTTTAAAGGGGAATTCCTCTTTAAGTAGGAACAAGAGTGAAAACTGAACAGTGGTGAGATTCAGACTGTTTTGGTGTGTTAAAGTTTCTTTACAATGTGGTGATAGGAACCATGTCATGGTGTCCACAATGCAAATATAATTATTATGTAAATTGTACTGACTATCCAAAATGACCAGTCAACCAACACATCTTCAGTTTTTAATGTAATGTTGATTATGGCAAAATAGTAGTAAAACCAAAAAATATGTTTTCCACTATAAATGGATTTTAAAAATACCTTTTAGGCCAAAATCTAATCTCAAAACTTTGTGAAACAGTGTCACAGGCACTAGGCAACATATTCATAACCATTTCATGCAATAACTTATTGAGAGGTAGCTTTTAGAGGCGTTAAATGATTTGGATGTTTGGTTCCTATCACCAGCAACAATTCTGTCTCTGTAAGTTTTTGGCGCATTTCACATTAAACCATTTTGAATGTCTTTGTTTACATTTTAATGGTTTAATAATGCAGACATTCTGAAAAAAAATCAGTGCAATTCCCATTCAAACAGGCAAATGTTTGCAATGCTTTAATTGTAAATGGCTTGTCTGAGTGCATCACTACTTGTGTTTTGCTGGTGCATTTTGTCCACTGCAACTTTTTGAAAACCTCAGAAAAACTAAGAATTTGAGACAAAGATCATGTGTTGAAAATGTCTTAGTATCATACTGTAATATTTTGCCATATTGTCCACCCTCACCTGGGAGTCTTCCTGGAGAGTGAGGAGCACCAGAGACAGGAAGTTTCCGACATGGTGTGGGATCCAGCAAACAGCAAACAGCACCACCACACTGGCGATCAGGACCGTGGACTTTTTCCTGGATCGGAGGTTCATCTGTGCAATCCGGCTGAAGAGGCAGCCATAGCAGACCACCAGGATGGAGAATGGGATTACAAAGCCCATTAGAGACTCAAAGAGCAGGATCACAGCCTCCTGCATCTCAGATTCATAACTGCGAAACAGGCACTGCTCTTTCCCCAGATGTCTACCCAAAACCTGAGTGACTATCACCGGGATGCTCAGAAGAAATGAAGCCACCCACACAATTAGCAGCACTTTACTCAGAGCTTGCTTCCTTCTCCAGCCGGCCGAAGCAAAGGGGTACCGGATGGCCAGGAAGCGCTCCACACTCATGATGGTGATGAGGAAGACGCTAGCATACATGCAAGCATTGATGATGTACACCATGGCCTTGCAGACGGCCTCGCTAAACACCCAGGAATGAGCCAGAGAGTAGATCCACAGAGGCAGAGTGACCAGCACCATCAAGTCAGCGACAGCCAGGTGCAGAATGAGCAGAACAGTGTGAGAGCGTTGCTTCACGTGCTTCATGATGGTCCAAATCACCAGCAGGTTCCCTGGAACCCCCACAACAAAACACACAGCCAGGATCACGCAGGCCCCCACCATACCAGCATAACTCCCATCCTGCTCCTCCTCATGGTCCCACTTTGTCCCCCAAGAAAGGCCACCCGTGCCGTTCATCCTTCCTCCAAAACAACTCCACTGCGTGCGACTCGCTCACACTGAACAGGCAGCAATGAAAGCAGGCTGCATAAAGAAAGTAGCACTTCCTCTTTAGAAAGCAAATACAGGAGGTTCTTTTTCTCAGGAAAGACAGAGCAAGTGACAGAGAGGCAGTGAAATATGAAGCCTGCAGCAAAATCTTTGGCAGTTGTTATTGCAAAATTAGAGCACAGTCATTTCTGATAGATCTCTATCAAGCATTGCCAAAAAATCGAAGTAAGATTTGAAAAAAAAAAAAAAAAAAAAGACAAAATGAATAGTTCTTCGAAGGGGACAAAAACCCAGGCTATGCTTTCTTTTTTCTCACAAAACACCATCTGTGTCTGGACTGACCACATGATTTTTACTACTTCTTGTTTTTTTTTTTTGAGAACTACTTATAGTTGAAGTGAAGGGCACTGTGCAAGTTAGTTTTGACTGATGGTCAGCTGATTTGTTGGAAAATGAAAAAAATGATCAAAAAATGAATTCATAAGATTGCAATTCTTTTTACAAAGCCTACAAACAGCATAGCATCGTACACTGCAAAAAATGATATCTTGGCAAGTGAAATCATCTTAAATCTAGTCAATATAGCTAAAGTTTCTCGTTTTAAGATTGTTGTAAGAATATTATTATAAGATCATTTAACTTATTCATAGACCGTTAAATAATTCTATCTAGAGCAACTGTCTTATTCTATTGACAGATCATTTTTCTTGCTTCAAGCACTATTTCTCAAAATTAAATTATCTGTCAAAAAAAGCCAATTTATAGACATTAGTTAAAAATGTCTTATAATAAGACAATAATTATAATCTTATAATTTTTTACAACAATCTCATAATGAGAAATATTAGCTATATTGACTAGATTTAAGATGCTTTCACTTGCCAGAATATAATTTAAATGTAAATGCAGATTTTTTAAATTAAAGTAATTACAATTGAAGGGGATGTAACCAAAGTCTCTCGAAAGGGGTGGCAAGCCGGCGTTGTACCTGGTCAACCTGGGGTTCGAAAGGGGAAAAAAGGAAGCACGCCACTCCACTGAGTCTTATTAAAATCAAAATTATAGCAGTGCCATTGTCTAAACAGTTCTCAGTATTTGGTGCTGACAAACAAGTGAATTCTGGCAAAATTCAAGTTCAAACTCAGCACACCTCAAACATCTGCTGAAGACTCCTCTTTGTTTGTCCCTTTGTCAGAGACGTCTGGGGTCTTAGGCTGTCTCTCTTTTACATGGGTTGAGTGTGATGTCACTTCCTGGAAGAGCCTGGCCATCCTGGATCTCCTTAGACCACCTTGGAAGTTTCTAGCAGCAAAGGCATAGAGAATTGGGTTTACAGAACTGCTGATGAACGCCAGTGCTCCGGAAATGAATACCGCTTCATCTGGCAAGCCATCCGAGTGGTCCTTTAGAAGGTGTGCTATGGAAATGATGTTGAGAATGTGGTGGGGCACCCAGCACAAAGCAAAGGCCGTCACTACGCTACCTATGAGGAAGGCGGACTTCTGCTTAGTCCTGCTTTGTATCTGGGAAAGCTGAGATGCCACCTGGCAGTAGCAGACGGCCAGGATGAAGAACGGGATGACAAAGCCTACCAGTGTCTCTAAACAAAGGCAGAAGACCTCCACAGCTATGGAGCTGAACTCGGTGGAGTGGCAGTGCTGCATACCATCTGCACTTTCTTCCATACGCCGGGCAAGAAAGGCTGGAATTCCCAGTATGAGTGCCAAGGCCCAGGCACAACCCAATGTCCAGTACATGATGTCGCTGGTTTTCCACTGCAGCATCTTAAAAGGGAACTTAACAGCCAAGAAGCGCTCCATACTCATGATGGTGATGAGGAAGACGCTGGCATACATGCAGGTATGGATGACATACACCGTGGCCTTGCAGGTGGCCTGGCCGAACACCCAGGACTGAGCCAGTGAGTAAATCCATATAGGCAGAGTGACCAGCACCAGCAGGTCAGCAATGGCCAAGTGCAGAATAAGCAGCACAGTGTGAGAGCGCTGTTTCACATGCTTCATGATGGTGTAAACCACCAACAGGTTCCCTGGAGTCCCCACCACAAAACATACAGCCAGGATAGAACAGGCCACTGCTATCCCACCACCCCATTCGGACCCTTCTTCCTCCATGGTTGTGCCGTTCCTGCCAGAGGGAAAGAAGCTGCTCATGTTTTCATCTGATTCTCAGACAAATGACAGCAGTGTAGAAACTGGCTGCAACTGGGTTTCGTACTAGGAAGGAACCTACACCCTTTACTTCTCCAAACGATCACAAGAACAGCAAAAACAAAACTGACAAAAAGCAACCAGACCAGGGATGAAACACCCGCTTTTTTTTCAAATGTTGAGTCAAAAATGTCAAATTGTTGCGACATTGGGCTGAGACCCAATGTCCCAACCAATATGCTTCTGGGAAAATGTATAGTCCAGCCCTAAACAAAGCCAAAATCCAACAGCACACCACTATGCACTAAAGTAAACAAATTACTAAGACATTTATGTACCCCATGCAATGTGAGACTGCATTTGTTTTCCTGGAGTGAAGTACATCTTCAGTGCAGTGACATCCTCACTTTCACATTAATAAGAATAAAACACTCTCTTCATGGTTACCACGGCGGTTGCTCAACAATGCTTTTCGGAAATGTAGAGCAGAGTGGTTTGCTGTGAAATGATTCATTGCAAAGAAACTTACAGCCTCAGATTTCTTTACAGTGGTGGTGATAAGAACCAGGGGTTGCAATGTCTACAACACAAATATCGCCGTTTTGTTCACTAAAGTACGTTTTTTTTACATGGAATGGTGATAATAAGAAATTGAGGTAAATCTGAAAAAATAAGTTTTTTGGGGGACTATTTTGCCCCACAACATCCTGCAAATGGTTTTTAAACCTTCTCAAAACTATCGTAAAACAGTACGTCAGACAGCAGGCAGGGTATTCTTAACCATTTCATATAATAACTTTCTGGGAAGGAGCTTATAGAGACAGACCTCTGGCTCCATTTCACTATCACTGTGAACAATTCAGACTTGGTAAGTTTCTCTAGAACAGAGTATTTCACATCAAACCAATGTGAAGTACTTTGTTTCCATCTCATCTATTTAATTATGAAAATCTGAAATATGGGTTTTGACTCGACAAGTTTCTATAGAATGCTATGTTTCACATTAAACCACTCGGAATGACTGTGCTTAATGATTTACTTCTGCAAACATTTTAACATGTGGGACATTCTGTAGGAATTACCCAGCTAGCTAAGACTTCTGAGCAGTAACCAACAATAACAATTACGCTAATCATGAATAAAACTGTGGTTATGTGAGCAGTGCATGATCACCAGGAGCTGTAATTACTGGGTTCATATTTCCCTGTGATGGCTACGGAGCCCCGCTGGTGACGAAATGCGTGGCCGCGCCTTATTAACGCGTGGGAAGGAGATCCTAATGCGTGGCCAATACTTAGTAAGGTGTGGGAATGAGATGATTAAGTCGTGGCCATGACTTAGTAAGGCGTGAGAACGAGATCACGGCTTACTAAGTCGTGGCCACACAGGATCTTGTTCTCATTCCCACGCCTTACTAAGCTGTGGCCACGCATAATTTTGATTTATACAGGATGTCACCAGCGGGGCTCCGTAGATGGTATTTATTAAAACGGACATTCAAAACCTGTCTAATCTTAAAACGCTTGAGACCGTAATGTTAAACTGAGCTAAACTGGTTAGTTTGCTGCAAATGTTGTTAACATTAATAAATAAGCCGGCGGTCAGTCATTTTCTGACTGGACAGCCAAATCATTTATTAAGGGAGAATACTGAGCAGCAAACACAATTAGACTACAAAACCTTCTCTATCTGACCACTGAACACCTGGATAGCGAGCTAGCAGATCTACTGGATAATTCAGTGAGCTAATTTGTGTTTTCAGATTTTTGCGTTCACACTGGGATTCCCAGGACTTACTATGGAGGGTGCAGATGAAAGCTGTACCTTCAACAAGCTGTTTTCTCCATCCCTCTACAAGACTCTCCTGCCTCCAGGAATCTTCACTGTTGAGGGAAATGAAGCTGAAGCAAGCTGCAGGTGAAAACAGATCCGGGCTGTTCATTAATCAAAATGGGTGCGCCATCAGATACATGCATTACTACATTAACACATGGCAGCCTGTCTGCATCATGTTAATCAGAAATCAACATATAATATGAACTGGCAGAAGCTCTGTG
Organism: Piaractus mesopotamicus; assembly: GCA_023558415.1. Lineage (NCBI taxonomy): Eukaryota > Metazoa > Chordata > Actinopteri > Characiformes > Serrasalmidae > Piaractus > Piaractus mesopotamicus. The sequence goes on along the minus strand of JAILXH010184592.1, from coordinate 2,252 downwards.
TCGTACATCTTTGCAACAGGTACATGTGGCTAAGCCTGCGTGTGAATCACTCTGAGGTTTTCACTGTGCAAGCAGTTATGATTGGTTTGTCAAAATATATCTTTAGGATGGACTTTGCAAACATCTCGTTTGTAAATGCATTTGAGAGTTAAAGCCACGCCCCCCCACCCTTATTGTAGCAACATGTGATTCTGTTACTTATTACACACATTCTTCTCTCTGTAATTCCTATTTGTGGCCAGTAGATGGCGGAATGTATCTGACTGAAACAGAAAAACTGCTGCACAGCTCAGCTGTACAAGAACTGGGGCTGTTTCAGCTCCTCACATCTATGACTGAATTAAATCATTATCATCTGATAGCTTGGAGACCACTCTACTGAAAAAAAAACACACAGAAATCGTCAGTGCTTCTGTTGGTTCCTGATGGTTTTTGTAACGCGTTTTGGCTTGTTTAATGGGTTGATATTACAGTGTAAAGGACCCTAATGGTTTAACAGTTGATCAGTGGCTGATTCTAAATGCATCTGATGGTTTCCTAATGGGATCTAAAGGTGTTCTACAGGAAACTAGTGGTGTCTTTTGGAAACCATTAGGCCAATTCCCATTAGAAAGCAAAACCATTAGGTTTTAATCATAATGGATTCAAACACTCTGTTTTCAACAGGGCATATGGGGATATATACAGCAGTGAGAAAACGGCAGCAAATACTTTGTTAATATATGGATTTTTAGAGGCCTAGGCAGAAATCAATTTTTGGGTAGACCTGTAAAAAGCCAGTAGGCCAACTCTGTAGACACAATTTTCAAACCCGCAGACCCAAAAAGGACAACATGACAGATAAAATCAGACAAAAAAAACAACACAGCAAACTGAAAAACTTATAATCATGTTAGGTAAAGCACACTGCCATGGCACAAAAAAGTGTTTATGGTCCATTCGGGTCTCACCTTTGCTTTGACATTTTCACAAAGCCTGTTTCAGCCTTTATAGTAAAAGAGCAATGTAAGTACCACAGAAAACCGACAACGACGTCCAGGTCGGAGTACTCTACGGGATGGAATCTTACTTTAGCACTTATTCAGTTAACCTATGTTAACTATGATGAAGACCAACCGGGAAAACAGAGAGATTCGCCTTATGGCTCAGCTCCCTCTTCACCACTGCAGTCCAGTACAGTGACCACATTACTGCTGCTGCCTGTCCCAGCCTGTGGCTGCTCACACTATTCAAGTGTCAGCTTCATTATTATGTAATGCAGTTTAATAATTTAATATACTTTTTAAAACCCTGCCAAAATTATGACAAACCAGCCCAAATTTTGTCCACCTGCCAAAGTACTTTTTCTCCCATTAAATCCAAACAAAATTTGCCCAATTTGGCAGGAACCCTTTTAATCTTGTAGTGCTGGATTCAAATACTGGCGCACTAATAACGAACTGAGCTTGTGGCAATGGCAGATAGCTGTGCAGTGATTAGAGGGCTGAGGAAAGAAGGTGGAATTTGGCAAAGAGGATAATAATTTGATTCGCCATAAAAACAGTGACGGCACTCACAGAGAACAAATCAAAATTGACTAACTTAAAATTTTGACTTTATAAATTTTATTGGATAGGCCTGTTATGAGGCTGAGTAGGTATAGTATATAAATCTCTTTAAAAGAAAAAAAATACAGCCAATCAGAGGCTCAGAAGTAGTCTGGTTCAGCTCTTCAACCAGCCAAAGATTGTTCACTCATAACGTTAGCTTACTTATCTTTCCGTCTAGCTTTATTATTAGACTCCTGAGTGACCAGTAGTGAGGGCAGCTGAACGAGTAACTTCTATAACTTCAAACTTTGAACTTAATGCACTGAAGAAGTGGCACATTTAATTGACTTCATTCAAATGTCTACATAATTCATGAATTCATAAAATGAGTAAGCCCAGTTTGCTTTTAGCAATAACTGTATTGAGTCATTTTAACAGTTTTTATGTTGTGTGAAAGTTCTGACTGCGTCTTTGGTCATAAGAACCAACAGAATTAAGTATGAATGCAAAACTGTATTTCCAGTCAGCTTTAGTTTGAGTTTCATCTCAACATCTGTAGATTGTAGGTTGGAGTTTATACATTGTTTTTTTTGGTTTTTTTGTATACAATTGTGACAATTTATTTAATATGAACTAATAAATTAATAATATTCTGTATGTATATATATATGTATGTATATATATATATATATATATATATATATATATATATATATATATGTA
>JAILXH010184578.1:42595-55069 GCA_023558415.1 Piaractus mesopotamicus | reverse complement strand
AAGAGTTCAGGGCACAGGGTTGAGGGGTGGGTTTGAAGGGGAGGTTTACATACGATTTTATCCAATTCTACGTGTTTTCCATTACCCACCTCCATGTTTCAACATGTTTTATTATTCAAAAACTGCTGAGAGACATCACTAGGTTTTCGTATTAAATGAGTAATGGAGACTGCCTCTTCAGATAAGTTAATCAGTGTCATGTTGGAGGCGGATTAGGACTTGTTGTCTTCCACATGAGGTATTTTCTCCTCAGTGGGTGATGTGGCAACATATTATTTATCAGTGAAATATATTTCCATTGTTTCTGGACCTAACCAGCATCAGCTAGAGTGGCTAGCCTAGTTAATCTGTGCTGTCTTTGCTGTCCCAGTCACGTCCTTAACAACATGCCCACAACAACAAGCTCACGTTTGGTCATGTGTGTTTCAGAGTACCAAAGTAACACTTATTTACAAACATGAGCAACATTTCACTGAATTGTTAGCCTGTATATTTTGTCTGTGTTTCCATGATGAAACTTAACAAATACCTGAATAGTGTTTTCAGTATTTAAATACTGGCACCTTGAATGGTTAACCGAGTACTCGAGTACCTGTGCATAGCCCTAGTATGTGTATGCTGGCCCAAGCAATTTCTACTGATCTTTGACCGCTTGACTATTGTCCTGTGCAGGTGATTGCTCCTGAGGAGATCGTGGACCCAAATGTGGATGAACACTCTGTGATGACTTACCTGTCTCAGTTCCCCAAAGCCAAGCTGAAGCCAGGAGCCCCGCTGCGCTCCAAAACTCTGCACCCCAAAAGGGCCAAAGCCTATGGACCTGGTGAGGGACACCTTTCATGACAATCTGGACAATCAGGATCAAGAAGAACAAAAATGTATGTCTACCATTGTTTTACCTCTCTCACTCTTTCCTTCCTTCTGTGTCTGTGTCTCTCTCTTTCTCTCTCTCTCTCTGCAGGCATTGAGCCCAGAGGCAACATGGTATTAAGACCAGCTGAGTTTGTGGTGGAGACAGTGGAGGCGGGACTTGGAGAGGTCCTGGTATACATTGAGGATCCTGAGGGTCATACAGAAGAGGTCATCTTTGAGAATTAGTCACACTTTTATTTTCCAAACTTTTTAAGAATGGATGATGTGATATAAATCTGTCTTTTTTTATGATAGTTGCACCTGTTCAATGCTGTAGAAGTACTGACCATATATGATATACTTAGAAAAACATATTGTAGCCTAATGAATTGAATGTAAAGTTGCATGATGCTCATTTAGCTCATCCTCGCTCCTCTGTTTCTTTTTCTAACAGGCAAGAGTGATCCCTAACAATGACAAGAACAGGAGCTACTCTGTAGTCTATATGCCCAAAGTGGAGGGACTTCATAAGGTAGCCATCATAAAGATAAGATGTCTTTTTTATCTTATAGATCTGCCACAGCATCTACCTGTAAGATGTGAAGGCAGCATGGGAAAATATGTCAGCATTTTTACGTACACATGCAGTGGCCCCAAAAAGTATTTGGTCACTTTAACCGTGTAACCATTGGTAATCTTCAATGAAGTTCTTTAGGTTACTTCATAAAATTTGTTTCAAATAAAAGCACTTCCAGCACAACATCAAACTGATGGTAGACTCCTTGTGTGGAGAAAACTTGGAGAAGAATTCCAACCAGACTGCATTAAGGGTTCTGTAAAGCACAGAGGTTTAAACGTCAAAGTCTGGGGCTGTTTGTCTTACAGTGGTGTCGATGAACTTGTGTTCGCTGATGGGATTATGAACGCAGTGGTGATCTGAAACATAGCCGCCACCTGTCGAAAGAAAACTTTGCCAGAAAGAAAATGGTGGCCTTGGAATGGTCTGTTTAGAATAGATGCCACTTGCTTTGACATTTTATTTCCTCAACTCAGTGAACTTAATATATTTATACTATTCACAAATGTCAGAATACTTTCTAAAGCCACTGTATTTAGCATTAGCTAATTCACCATGACCGATGTCAATAGGACAGGTCGTCTATGTCTGACTGCTTGTTTCTGTGCCCAGGTGAAGGTGCTCTTTGCTGGGCAGGACATTAACAACAGTCCCTTCCTAGTGAATGTATCCAAAGCTCTAGGAGACCCCAACAAGGTACAGGCTCGAGGCCCAGGTCTGGAACCAGTGGGCAATGTGGCCAATAAGCCAACGTACTTTGACATCTACACTGCAGGTAGGGGACCGAGAAGGTGGACAACAGATACTGCACTTATTTTAGAGTCACTATTTTTTAAGCTTTTTGCTTCTTGAATGCCTTTGTGAACATTGCATACCACTGTGAAATGATTTGCGTATATTTACACAAAGGTAGCTCTTTTATGTTTCTACAAGATCTTAGTCTATCTTAGCCTATTTCATTTTCATGTGTGTCTCCTCAGGTGCGGGTGCAGGTGACGTAGGTGTGATCATCGTGGACTCTCAGGGCCGCAGGGACACAGTGGAGATCATCCTGGAGAACAAGGGGGACAGTATTTTCCGCTGCACCTATGGCCCTGTGCTAGAAGGCCCCCATGTTGTTTATGTGACATTCGCTGGCCAGCAGATACCCAGAAGCCCATTCACTGTCCACATCTCAGAAGGTAAGAGACGTTTTCCAGTAGGCCCGTCTCATAGTCTGAAATATTATTTATCTAATACTGATCTATTAATTACTGTGATTAATAGGTTTTACCCTTCCCAACTCTCATATATCCATAAATCAAGGGTTCTCAAACTATTAGCTTAGCACATTTGCATTCAACAAAGACTTCTCAGTCAGAGATTAGAGCTGACATTGATCATTGACATTGGATCAGCTAAGCCTCAGCTGAACACTGTAGTTCTGTTATAAGCATATAATCGCCATCATAAGAAAAACTCTGTAATTTCATAGCAGAAGGAAAAAAATGTTAATATAGTTAAAGGGCCCAAATCCTAGAAAATCTCAATTTTCTTTTTGAAATAAAAGATTTTTATGTAGCACGTAAACATTGTTAACAGGTTTCAAAGTGCACCATTCACTCTAGAGTCCATATATTGACTAACAGGCTATGTTTAAAATATTGTTCTTATGATGTCACAAAATCAATACATTTATAAATATCCACCTATTCAGCCTACAGCAGTCTAGCTCTGTCCATTCATGCTAAAGTTATAAGAAGTGTTTTAGCCAGGATTGCTTTTTGAATGAGGCACAATACAGGGCAGCAAATCAGAACAGAGCTCATTTACATAAATCAGTCCTAGGCACAGTAACAAAAACAGCCTGTGATAACAAGAGTTTGAAAAATCCTCATGTAAAAATGAACTATATCTATTTTGGGTACATAAAACAACACAAACTTCATCAGTGAACCTCAAAATAAAATACAAGAAAAATATAGAATATGGGCCCTTTAAAAAGAACTAATACAGGGTGATTCAAAAAGATTCATCTGATTTCAAAGTGATTTATTTCACTTGTAAATCATTACGGAACAATGCAGTAAATTGTAAATGGTTTAAGTGATCATAAAGTTTATTATGTAATTTTACAAGTGCTCAACCTCCTCCAGCTGTACGGACAACATCAACGCCATAGTCAAATTCATCCCACACTCGATCAAGCATGTCGGGTGTCGCTGCACTCACGGCTCTTTCAGTGCGATTTCAGAGATCATTCAGTGTTGTGGCACCAACAGCGAACGCTCTGAGCTGTTGGAGGTTCACTGCTGACAAAAATCACGTTGCACAGTTATAATGGATTCACTCTTATTGAAGTGGAGAACGCAGAACACTTTCTGCTCAGGAGTCGCATCTCCTCGCAGACTGAAGGGAGCCATCTTCAAAAACTCTATGACCCCTTCTTTCAGTTGGTATGTGATTGGTTCCTAGGCACCTCACGGTTGTAAAAATATGGAACTTTGAAATCGGATGAATCTTCTTCAATCACCTTGTAGTTCTGATTTCAACATTTTTATTGGTCAATTTGATGTGAAAAGTTCATACAATGTAAAGCACAACTGGCTTTTTCAAATGCTGTAAAGTAAATATAAAATATGAAGTTTTCTTATGGCAGCAATGATGCGTAATAAGGTTGAGAGCCCTTGCTGTATCTAATAGAAATCTTCCAGTGACGGGTCTAATGGTGAACTGTGCACTAATCATTTGAATAAAGACTGTGTGTAGAGACGGTGTGATGCTGAATGTGGTTGAGAGACCCTCTTTTGGTCCAGACTGGAATGTGGTTTTACTTTTTTTTTGGTCTCCGGGGGTCTCTGTGTTCTCTGCTCTGGGGGTTCGGCACTGCCCTCCTCCTCTCCAACACGCACGCATTATGAAATGTGTTCCTGTATTATTCTCTTTGGCCTGTGTGTCCTTCTAGCTCCTCTGAGCGGCGTGTCGGCCAGCTCTCCGGTTCAGATAATCCCCCAGTCTATTCGCACGCCGCCCTACGAAAAGACCAAGAAAGTGCCCCCCCCAACACCGCCCAAACCCAGGCGACCAAGTTAGTATGGGCTGCTGGGGCGCGGCACATGCCTGCAGAAGCTTGGTCGCTTTTCCTCCCTTCCCTGTCCCTCCCTGTCCCTGTCCCTCCCTGTCCTTCTCTATCCCTCTATCCTCCATCCTGCCTCTCCCTGGTGTGTCCATCTAGACATGCCACCCCTCTACCCCTTGTCCCATCAGCTGTCTGGCATGTGCTGCTGCTTGGCTGAATACAGCAGACCCCCGCATAAAGCTTTCAGCAGGGAGGGAACGGAACGTGTGGCAGTGTCTGTGGAAGAGTGCATGTGAGAGAGAATGTGTTAGATGGCCGAAATAGATAACACCTAGACTTGGCTGCCAATGTCATGTTAACCCCGCAAAAAGAAAGCCATCACTGGACGATCGCCTTCACGAAATGCTCCGTTTGTAAATCCTGAGAGGTCACCAAGCGAACCACACCAGCATGACCTCTACAATTGGTCTGGATCTGATACTTTAACACTCTAATGCTTTCTAATGTGTAATAATTCTAAATTTAACATTTTTTCTCAACCCAGCCTGTCCTCCAAATAAATTTAACACTGACTAGCCTGTGATGAAATACACTGAGTGGCCAGTTCATTGGATACAATGTAGCTACAATCATTGACATTTTGCTAATTTTCTAAGTGACAATAAGTTAACACATCATCTATAGATTTCTCCCACTTCTGCACATTTTAGTGCACAATTATTGTTTATTCTCTGAGGGAAAAAAAATATAAAATGAGGCATGTTATTGCACATTTTAGGTTTTATCTAGTATCAGCCTCCATCCTCTCCATACATTAATGGGAAGGACCACCACTGACCACATATTATACTTAGGTGTAGGTGGTGGACCATTCTTAGCACAATGCCACCATAGTGGCATTTTAGTGTGTGTTCTGCCGGTTGGAGTGTGCAGGAGAGAACGGAAGCACTGCTAAGATTTTTAACCCTTTAAGGCCGAAGTAAAAATTTGGCTATTTTTTTTTTTTTGTATATTTTGATGTAGTTTGTCTCGAATCTGCATTTTTAAATAAGCAGTTGGGATGTAAGTCACACATCAGTTATATTGTATTGCAACTCTGATTAAACCACGGAATAAGTGCTTACGGATGTGAACAGTGAAGGAGCTTGTGTACAAAAATTACAGTACATCTAGCAATAAAGGATGACTTGTGCGTCTTTTATACAGTGATAGAAAACACAGCAACACAGCAAGTGCCGATTTTACATGCTGATACGTTTCACTTAAAGAAATTAAACAGGCCATCACCAAGTTCTCAGAATGAGATGCTCGGTATGATATGGTTACTCTTCGCACTTACTACCACTTTATTAGAAACACAAACCATGTTGGTACACGTTGTAGGTGCACAGTTAGAAACTGGCCCTACGTTGGTTCTCTTTCTATTTATGGATGGGTTAAAGGGGGATGTTAAATCATACAGCAGCATATGCAGTATAGTCAGTAATAATGTAAACCTGAAAAGTGCACCTATATGATGAAATGGCAACTCAGCGTATAAGGCTTAACATGATATCCCAAAATGTAAAGGAAAAATATTCTGCAAGCCAGATGCATTGCCAAAGCATCAAGGGGCTATTGTCAAAGTGACCGTCTAGTTTTGGGAAAAAGATAAAAGCGTCTTCGTCATAGAGCAGCATGACTATCATCATCTTCGTTGTCATCATCATCGTCATCATCATCATCATCATCATCATCATCACCATCTCTGCAACTCATGCCTCCCAGAACAATCTGAAAGTTTATTTTGATCCTAGAAGTTTCTTTGCTGCTGACTAACAAAGAGAACATGGATGCTTTGATTCTCCATGTTTGTTCTAACCTGTGGGTGGTCTACCCAAAAGGAAACAATAAGTTGCCACACAACTTATTGAATTAACAGCATTATACTAACGATCTTACCAGCATATCGACCTTCCTTTGTACAGTCTTTTCTCTCTTTTTGTAATGTATATATTGTTAGGTGAGACAGAGATTACAGCTTGACTAGTTGCTTTTCAAAAGAACTGTTCATTTGAAGTGCTCTTTCATGTGACTAGATTTAGTGGTCTTTTTATTGCTCTGCAGAAGCTCATTAGTAAATTCACTGCGAAGTAGGAAACCCAGCAAAAAAGCCGCAGATTTGACATAAATCCATTTTTTTCTGATTCAGTAACATTACAGCCTGCTGACTGCAGCTGATGACTAATTCTTTTTGGAAAGACTGACCTGTTTGCCCACACTTTTCCCTCTGATTATCTCTATTTAGCACTGCAGAAAGTTTCAGCAAGTCAGAGTATGATTTGTGCTTTTGATCGCAGTTAATTTTTTGTTCACTTTCCTAAAAGGCATAAACTACTTGATAGAACAAGTATAAAAGAAATAAAAGATCAGACGAAAGCTAGCATTGGGACGGTTTGCTCCTCTTTAATTGTATTTAGTTAAATGCACAGTAAAGGCCTAATATCTACATCTCTCTTAATTTCTGCATCTCTCTGTCCTATTTCATTTCATTTTTCTTATTGTTTTACTCCGTAGTGGATGCCCATGCATAACTCTTCCATTTATGTTCATCAGAACTAACTCTAAAACCCTGCAGCTGTATCTAATGTATCTTGATTGTATATCAGTCTCTGTCTTAGTGTCTTTGTATGTGCAGATATGTGCATTTTCTCTATGCCTAACCGCTCTTCCAACTCACCAGCGAGTAATCCAAACGCGTGCCGGGCCATCGGGCGAGGTCTGCAGCCCAAAGGCGTGCGCGTGAAAGAGGTGGCAGATTTTAAAGTGTACACCAGAGGAGCAGGCAGCGGAGACCTGAGAGTCCTCATCAAAGGCCCAAGTAAGTAAATTCTGAAACTGATGCACAAAATCCCAAAATAAATATGTGAAAGAACTGCACTGCTTATTTGTATCTTTTAGGATTTTTTATGTACACCAGTATTAGAGGCAAAGTAACAAAAACAGACTATTTCTAAGCAATACAAGAAGGTTGGAACATGGTCATGTATTGAAGAAATTATGACTGTTTTGGGTACATAAAACCACACAAATGTTAGTTAAAGTTGATGTCAGGAGGGTAAAAAAATAGATAAATGTAGGATGTATACAGGCCCTTTAAAGTTTTTTTACTAGTTTTTAAGATGGTGTTGCATTAGCAGCAGTTTGAAAAGATGCGGTGAAGCTTCACATGACTCAGAGGAAGCTTGTGTTTGCCTTCGCCCTCTCAGCACTGGTACTGTGAGATTGGGGGAATACTAGCTAATGGGTGGAATTGAATATGACTACGTTTTGGGAAAAATTGGAAAAAAGTCTTTAAAAATATTATATATAAAAAGGCTTATCTCAGAAATGGCCACTTAATATAATGAGATTGTATGCGAGGTAATTCTGGACCATTTCTAATGGTCCCTTCGTCATGAAATGCTCATGTAAGATAAATAACAAGTGCATTTTTTGATCAAAAAATGATCGAACAAAAACAGAGGCGGAGATGCGAGATTTTGATATGAAAGTGAACATATGTTAAATCTTGGTGTCTTTTGTTGTATTTGCGTGTGTTTTCAGAGGGTGGAGATGAGCCTGTGAAGGTGCGTGATTTGGGTGACGGAGTGTATGAGTGTGACTACTACCCCATTTTTCCCGGAAAATACACTGTGATCATCACCTGGGGCGGCCATGCCATCCCACGCAGGTATGCTCCTTCATACATGACTGTGATTTGTCATTAAAGGTGAATTTCACCGATTTGTAAAGAAATCAGCATATTTCAGTTTGATTTGAAATGGTGCGTTAAACTTACCAGCTTAGATTTCTTTACAGTTTTGGTGATAGGAACCAGGGGAAACAACGTCTAACAACACAAATGTAGCCATTTTATTTAATATCTAAAACAACCAGTGAACCTAAACGTGTTCTCTGAGGTTTTATATGTAGTGCTGTTAATGGTAAAATAGTGGTAAATTCTTTGGGCAGTACTTTACAACACCCTGCGTGTACGTCTCTGTCAAGTATATGTAAAAAATAATACATTTGAAATCAAAGCCTTTTCTCCAAACTATCATCGGTCATCAGGAAGCGTATTTAGAACCATTCCAGGTAATAATATTGTGTGAGAGAGCTTTTAGAGGCATTAAACCCTTTTGACGTCTGGTTCCCATCACCACCACTGAGAGCAATTCTTACTCTGTAAGTTTCTCTAGAATGGATCATTTCATATCAAACCTCACTGAATAACTTTGTATATATCTTAATGAATCTTACAGACCATCACTGTTACCCTGCCCTCACTGCTTGTATGTGTTTGTATAGTCCATTTGAAGTGGTGGTCAGTGAAGATGCAGGACCGCAGAAGGTGAGAGCTTGGGGTCCAGGCCTGGAGACAGGCATGGTGGGCAAGTCAGCTGACTTTGTGGTGGAGGCTATCGGCACGGAGGTGGGAACTCTGGGTAAGGCTGCATTTGCTGTTTCTTTTCCTTTTTCCACACACTCAGTCCAGCCTGGGGCCCTGGAGCCTGAGACTCAGTGTTTATGGGGTGTGAGTGTGGCAGAGAGCAGGCAGGAAAGCCTATAAACTCCTGCTCCTCTTCCCTAATATAATGAGCAGTATGAGTTTCTCCAGTGGGTTTTTTTTTTTTTTTTTTTGCTGTCTGAGAAATACTTCCCAGACTCTTTTATTGGGTGCAAAGGATAATCTCAGATTTACTGTGACATCTAAATAAATCTGAGAAATGTGTATGTGTGTTTACCTAGGATTCTCCATCGAAGGCCCGTCACAGGCCAAGATTGAGTGCGATGATAAGGGTGATGGTTCCTGTGACGTTCTCTACTGGCCCACGGAGCCTGGCGACTATGCCGTCCACGTCATCTGTGATGACGAGGATATTAAGGACAGTCCCTTCATGGCCCACATCCTGCCTGCAGCCAATGACATCTTCCCTGAGAAGGTAGTAGAATCACCTTTAGTATCCTAACAAAGTCACTGTCTTACTTTTGACTGCTAAACGTTAAAATAGTAGGACAACACAGATAGAACCTTTAATTCTGAGAGCTCACTTCAAGTTTAGAAACGAGTCTCTGTCTGCAAATAAACCCACATTAGAATGGAAACTTCACCATACTGTTCAAGACTCAATCAATTACCATAAATACCTAAAACGCATAAAATGTAGGTAAATATGAAGGAAACTGTTTCTGTGTAACACAATGTAGTACAGCTTTACATTCATTTTATTTTCAGATATTTGCACAAGTTTCATGTGTCACATCAATATTATAAGCAATATCAAGAAACAAGTGCCAGAACAGGATAATTTCACAATATAAATCTATTATACTACATCATTATGAGAATTTGTTATGATTGGGAAATTTAGTACTATATGCACTGCATGCATATGAGAAAAGCAGTATAATGATAAGATAAATATATTGTGCTGCATAATTTAAGGGGAAAAAAGCTTCATAAAAGTTTGTTTCTTAATATGTCTTTATTGTAGTGCATAAATATTAGAAACATTCTCTGCATCTGTCTGTTTTGTCTTGTTCTCTGTGCCGTTTGTGTCTCAGCTTCACTGCCTTTCACTGCAGTTATCCTCAGTATTTCTAAAATTAACTATTTAAAATGTACTTTTGTGACATTATTTTAGCTATCTAATTTATTTTGCTACTCTGGTATGTAGCTGGCTGCTTTGCAGATTAGGTCATTTTGCTAATTAACCTGCATTTTGCTAAGTAACCTGCTCACTAACACCAGCCAGATAAGGAAGGTGAGTTAGCTCTTTAGTGTTTCATTTTCTAGCAGCTAATAAGGATAAAGATGTTCACATTACATAATCAATCACTGATTCTTGCACACAGTTTTTAGGGAATGTTAGTAGCTGTTAGCTAAATAACTGCTTCTAACTTAAATAAACCTATATTTTAAGTTAGTTGGTATTAGTTAATAGGATTTCAGTCAATCTTTTAAAATATCTAAAGGTTCATTTAACTAGGTTTCTTAGCCAAGCTGCTAAGCTGCTAAGTCCTGTGAAGAGCTTATTGCTGAGCTTGGGCAAATGAGTAAAACGTGGATTTTGATTGGGTATTCCAAATTCATCAGCTGCACTGATTCGACTGCAGCTAGAACCTCATAACAGCAACTTAATATGCCATTTTAAGAAGGAATCTTTTACTTTTTTAAAATACATAACAGTTCTTATGTTTAAATAAAGTTTACCACTACAGCAGTAACGATAATGATTCACTGTACATAATATAATTTTGACAAAAATGTCAGACAGAACCTCATGATTCCAAGCCCATGTTATGAAAATAACAATAAAGAGACATAACAGTAATGACTATTCTGTTTTGTTGCAGGTGAAATGTTATGGTCCTGGCTTGGAGCCCACTGGCTGCATTGTGAACAAACCAGCAGAGTTCACTATAGATGCACGAGGAGCAGGCAGGGGCCAGCTGAAGATCTACGCTCAGGTAGTGGCCCTTAATTTTCATCATTACCTTCCTTTTTTCTTCTGTTAACACAAGCTGACCCTTAAAGCAATGATGGTGCTAGTTTAAACCCTTTGTGTGAGATTCTTTTTGTATGCCTGTTATCCCCTTGTGTTGAACACTGAAGCTTACTGTCTCCAGAGTTTCTTAAAATAAAATATTAGTAGTAAATAAAAAAATATATTTTTGCATAAAAGGCTTAATGTAATTCTTAAAAGTTAAAGCTTTTACCTTTTGCATTTTTTGTATTATGATATATTATGATGGATGTTTTTCTGAATTTGTATATTGCTTTTTGACTTCAGGACTCAGAAGGTTACCCCATTGACATCCAGATCACAGACAATGGTGACAGCACCTTCTTCTGTGTCTACATCCCCACAAAGCCCATCAAGCACACCATTATCATCACCTGGGGTGAAGTCAATGTCCCCAACAGCCCATTCAGAGTAAGAGCTCTCTTGTGTGCAAGGAAAATGGCACCAAATAGTACCAATACAACTTTAATGAATTGTATTTATTCTAGGATTTATTGCACTTTTACTTAAAGAAGTTTTTCATGAGTACAAAAGTGCTGTTATTCTAAGTTATGAAACACATATGCCTAGAAATACGCCAAAGTGTTCTGTACTACTGCCTCATATCCATCTTTTCACCTTTCAAACACTTTGTTCATCGCAGTAGCATAATGATCAGAAAAGAATGATGCATATGAATGAAAGGCTGCATTCACTGCATTATTCACTTTAATCATGTTCTATCTTTATCCTTGTCATGCTTTCCATAATGAATGGCCTCTTGATACAAATCTAGGTGACCATTGGAGAGGGCAGCCATCCTGAGAATGTGAAGGTGTATGGACCAGGAGTGGAGAAGTCTGGCTTGAAAGCCAACGAACCTACCTACTTCACCGTGGACTGCAGCGAGGCTGGGCAAGGTCAGTCTGCATGTCATACTGCTGCTACATGATGTCATATTTATTAAAGAGCCCATATCCTACATTTTATTGTAGTTCATTTTTCCACTTGAGGTCCACTTCTGACATCTGTGTGTTTTTGTGTACCAGTCATATTTCTTTTTACATGGCCATTTTCCAACTTCACTTTCTCCCCTACAAAACAGACTGTTTTTGTAACTGTACCTTTAAATTACATCAGTTCTGATTGGCTGCTCTACATTGTGACTTGTTCAGAAAACACTTAAAGCTGAAACACGTCTTATAACTTCCGTGAAAGTGGCTAGTTCTACACTGCTGTAGGCTGAATAGGTGGATATATGTAAATGTGTTGGCTTTCATCAACACAAAAGCAATGGATTCAAACGGGCTGTTTTTGCAGCTAAGTTTCTGTATAGTTTCCATATTCTTGATGCTTAGTTTCTGGAATGTGTGGACAGAGTAATGAACAGTACGTTTTGAAACTTCAAAAATGTTTACATAATACATCAAAGTCTTGAATTTTGAGAATGTAAGAAATGT
>JAILXH010184537.1:3633-15192 GCA_023558415.1 Piaractus mesopotamicus | reverse complement strand
AAACCACAACAACATGATGTGTTTCAGTGTTAAAATATTAAAATATGCAAAACACTGCAAAAAATCTTAATAAGTAAGATATTTAACATTTATCATTTGCAGATTGTTGTATAAGAATTTTAAGACTAACTTATTTTTAGACATTTAATCTATTTTGCGTATTTATATGTAGTGAATGTTTCTTAAGTGACAGATAATTTTGCTTGTTTTCAACATTATTTCTTTAAGAAAGCAAAATTATCTGCATTATTTCTTGAAATAAGCACAATAATGTGCCAATATTATGGCATATAGTAGAGTAAGACACTAGATATAATTACTTAAAACAAATAAAAACATAGAAATATTATGCACATTGGTGGCTAATAATACACTTTAAACAGGGGTACAATAAGGTCCGGCAATCAACTTTACTGACCAGTATGGCGTTTGTAGCCGGATGTTTGAGCTCTATCAGGCGGTCTCCATCGTCCTGAAGTTTGTTGACCTCGCTCTCGTGAGACAAGAGACTGTTGTTTTTAAAGTTCTGCAACAAACCACAGAGAAAAAACTGTGAACATCTTTCAACAGTGGCTTTTTTAAGCCCTTAAACTGCACATGCATTATAACATTATTCATTTTAGACTTTATTATTTAGCAACTACTATGACCTATTCAGTAACTACTGTAAATTATACAGTGTTATACAGTAACTACTGTAAACTATTCATCATAAACTATTCAGTAAGTACTATGAAAGATTCAGAATCAGTTAATGAGTATCTACTGTCAATCTACTGTCAACTTTTATTATATCTAAATGTAATAAAAGTTCAATAAATTTAGTAACTACTATGATGTATTCGGTATTTATTGTGAATTATTCAGTAAAAACTGTAAAAGATTAGTATGAATTATTCAGTAATTATATTATTTGTAACCACTATGAGGTTAATGTGGAAGTTCTGTAGTTATGACAGTGAGGAATTGGAGTGTGGACCAGCATACAGACCACCATACAGACCCTCAGAGTTTAAAACATTAAAGGCACTCTCTGATTGTAGATGAAATTACATTATTACATTTACATATCATTGCATATTGTACTAAATCTGAGTCCGGTTCAGCGACAGTGGCCTCACCTCATAGCGCCGCCGGACATCAGGTGGGTCCACCATACGGTCACTCCAGTCCTGTTGGAGGATCTTGGCCTGCTCTTCACTGAGGTACGACACTTCTTTGTTACAGCCCTGCATGTACTCATACAGGCTGTTTAGGTAGTGACGTCGCCATTTCGAATTATCCTACAACAGAATAGGGGTCATGCATTTATACAGATCATACATATTCATATAAAGGCTTTTTTTGCAAAATGCATCATGGACATTTTTAAAAAAGACTGCTCTACCTAACAGTGGATATTGGAATTTTTGGACTTATTCTTTAGTCTTATTTTATTAGTCTATTCTCTAATCTTTCACTTGTTGATGAATGAAGGGAATTTGGGAATTAAGTCATGATTGACTGCTTAAAATTTCCCTAAAATCTCAGGTGAACTCAAAAAGTTACATTTCAAAAGAATTTTATACGTATATATATAAAATACAAAAATTGCACTCTTACCAAGAGATTGGAGTACTGCTTCTTGATTGCAGCATATTCCTCCTAAAATAACACACAGCAGGACATAATGTGTTATTTAACACAATAGCATGTTCAACCTGAAGGAGCTAAAGTCATTGATTTGATTATGGAACCAATAAACATTTCTTTCACTCCTTGCTTCGGACAAAATTAACTTTTAAACAAATCTGATTGAGTGCAACAATGAAATCTGTAAACACTTCAAAATAAAAGCCACAGGGAACACAGTTACAAATGTCTGTATGATACTAAAACTGACTTTTATTTGGAGCATATTACACTAAACTTATATTCAGTGAAATATTCCAATAAGCACGCTACATACACAAGTTATTACATAATATGGTTATGAATATGCTGCCTGATGTCTGAGACACTGTTTTATGATAGTTTTGAAAAGGTTTTGGCATAGAATGCATTTTTTAAAAATACATTAATACATAAAGCAAATGCATAAAGTCATGCAGGTTCACTGGTGGTTTTGGAGATTAAATAAAATGGCTATGTTTGTGTTGTAGACATGGTGACCCCTTTGTTCCTATCACCACCAGTGCAAATAAATCAGTGTTGGAAAGTTTCTCTACATTTCACATCAAACCACTCTGAATGACTTTGTTTACATCTCACAGACTGAATTATGTAGACATTTCGACAAATCTGTAGAATTCCCCTTTAAACAGGATAACTTTCATGACGGCCTCAGAGCTGACCTGAGAGCTGGTGGTCCCTGGGCTGAGCTGAGTGTTGTAGGCCTCGATCTCCTTGTGTAGGATATTATGGGCTGCAATCTGTTTCTCCAGGTCAGCTATGGAGGGCCCATACGCCTCTGAGTTTACTTCTTTCTGCAAGGAAAAATGTGAAAGCACACTGAGAGACAAATAAGCACTGCACCTGTAAACAGGTAGAAATGGAACTCAGTCTCGCACGTGTTCATCAAGAACTTTTGGCTTTGGGCCATTTGGTTCAAATTCAGTGGAAATGTGCCTCGTGGTTAACCACAGTAACAGTATCTCTGTCAATGTACTTTTTTACTGGGCCTCATTCACCAACCAGTGTTAAGAAGAAATTTCTTGTTCTCATTAAGATTCTGACATTCACCAATATTTTCTTGTCTGGGATTTGTTCTTAGATAAGAACAGAATCCACACACACTCAAGAGCACAAAGGTGTGAATAATTCTGTGCTTTAAGAACACGACATGAATCTGACATAGAATCATAGACATAGACGTAGACCTTCCTCAAAAACACATTTAAGAACAAACTTGAATGAGGCCCAATGTCCTTAACATGATATTTGTAGTAATATCATCAGGCTATCATTTATTATTGAATAAGTAACTTTGCCTGTTTTCTATGGGGTACAAAAATGCATTGATGTGAAGGCAGTGAATCCTAAACCTAACACTTTCACCAAACTGTTAACAATTTGAGGATCTGCAGCCCTTAATGAGGCAGACTGCTCAGGCAGGAACACCACACTACACCAATAAGAATCCTTGGGCAAAACTCTTAATGCTACATTTATCTACATCTGTCACATGAATCAAATTGTAAGTTGCTCTGGATAAGAGCGTCTGCCAAAAGTAAACTATACTTATTGTTGACTAAAATAAAATTCTTTTATTTGCAGATGGAAAAAAAACTCCTGGAGTCCTGGAGAACCACTGTTCTTGTTTTTCCTGCTCTTATGTAGCTTGATAATTAACAGCAGTGTTGACTCAGGCGAGTTAGAACAGGGAAAATGTTAATCTGTGAGTTTCCCAGCCTGAGAATGAAAACTACACTCTGTCAGCATTTTGCTGCCTCACGCTCAGTTACCTGTTTCTGGTTGAACACCTGAGCCCAGTTGATGCGCGGCTGCAGGCCCACCTCATTCATGGGCTCATAGACTTCACGGTAGAAGGAGCAGTCCTTCAGCCAGCGTTCATGAAGACGGCTCACACTGACACAGAGAAAACAGGAATGAAGGGTTAGTCATGAGTACTGAATAAAACGGTGCTTTGAATGTACGTGATTCAAATGTGTAACATGAATAAAACATGTTACAGCATTTGCAGAAGACTACACCGATTCGATAAACGACCATCGATGCCACATTGACAAAAAGGTTGATTCAAATAGGAATATTTATAAACAGTTAAATATAGTTTAAGCCCTACATCTAGTAGGCATTGTTGCAAATTCAGGAGGGGGTTTAGGGGGCATTTCCCACCCACTTTTTGAAATTATGCAATTTTTGTGGTGTAGCAAGATAATTGTAAAAAAAAAAAAAAACCCACATAGCTAGCATCACTGATAATATTTTCTATTTAATGTCCTAAACCAGTCATATTGTGTTGCCATTACAAGTTAAAATCGAGCGTCAATCTGTGTTCGTGAGCTGTGCCAAAGATAGCTTCTGTCAGTGTGCAGCAGTGCTTAGTAAAGCAAGTAGCCTAAGAGCTAATTTCATCACCTTTTATTTGTATCATTATTTATTTATATCATTATTGGTGTTTTAATGTTGACATATAAAACATTAGATATCATGAGTATCTGGTAACTACTTTAGCCAGTTTTATGTATGAAATCTGCAACTTTTTGTGAGGCTAGCATCGCATTAAGGCTGTGGCCTCTCAGTATTGCTCCCCCC
Source organism: Piaractus mesopotamicus (assembly GCA_023558415.1). Taxonomy (NCBI): domain Eukaryota; kingdom Metazoa; phylum Chordata; class Actinopteri; order Characiformes; family Serrasalmidae; genus Piaractus; species Piaractus mesopotamicus. The sequence goes on along the minus strand of JAILXH010184537.1, from coordinate 10,935 downwards.
AAATTCTCAGACCAAACCTGCATCCCTGCTGGTAGGTAATCGTGCTTTAGTTCAAAACCAGTTCTGGATTTATTGCTGCTTTTTGAGACTTAGGGATAAAGAACTACAAATCCCAGTCTCATTCATGGCTACTATTGAGTGTTTTAATAAATCAGCTGTAGTTCTGTTGTTGGTAAATGTCAGCCACTCACTCGTTCTCGATCTCTCCTGCCTGTGGGTGTTTCATTTTCTTGGCTTTGTCCAAATCCAGGAAGAGATCCTTCAGGAGCCCCTCGGCCTCAGACAGGTTGTCAGCCGTCTCCTTCTGGTGCTTAAGAGGCTGTTTCTTCTTCTCATTTTCTGCATCCTGAGAGATACACAGAGAGAAATGATGATTGAATAAGGAATAAAATTGAAAAATAGGCATTGTGATGGCATCTAGCCAGGCTGAGAGAAAGCAAAGATGGACATAGAGACAGAGCAATGGAGGACATTGTGGTAGGAGAGCTATAAAGAAGAACAGATGGAGATAGAGAAGGGGAAAGCGTGAGGAAAGGAGAGATAAATCGAAACGGAAAAGCTGAGAACAAGAGGGATAAACAGAAAGAAGTGGACGTTTTTCTCACAATAACCAGCAGCTCTTCGGCTCTCAGCACGTCTTTTTCCACTGTGTCAGCATTCTTCTGCATACGCGCGATCAACAAGGCCAGGTCAGTCGCCTGAGACCTGTAGGGGACAAGGACAAAGGTCACTGTCAGCTAAGTCCACGTTATCAAAATGTATAAACTGCATGATAAACATGATAACATTTCCTTTAAACACATAACTTTTCCACTGGCAATTAAAGGTGTAGCCCTTGAACTGAATTTGAACTGAAATTATAGAGTGTTGTTGGTTTGGTTTGAGCTGATACATGGGGCCCTGTCCACACTTGGTATTAACATTGGTCTCAAGCAAATCTGATCATAAGTGGACAGCGAGACATGGCATTTTCACGTGTCTCAAATGCGTCTCCAGTGATCAGATTTCGTGAGGAGGAAGGATACTGCCCATATTTACTAATACATCATTACTACATCAGTCTCTCGTTGCATTTATTGTCTGGCAAAAATGTACTGCGAGTCTGTGTTTGTGTAGAATGAAAGGGCTGTTACAGATGTTTAGACCACATGAACCGCTAATGTGACTTGTAAATAAAAGGGAGAAGAGAAGAAATTCACACTACAAATGTTATGTGGTCACATGCCTCCCTGACCATCTACGAAGGTGGTTTGAGTGACACATTGTCCAAGATGAAAGATTGTAACTGGCGCTGTCCACCTCTGATCAGATCACCCAGGATGAATGTTAATGCCAAGTGTGAATGGGGCCCTAGAGGCCAGGCACTCACTGACACAGTTTCTGCAAATGGCATTTACAGGACATTCTGAAGTGAAAGAAGCTTGATATGGCTTAAAGTACTAAAACATTACTAAGTAATTATTTTAAGTTAAATTCATACAAACATAATATAAGGAACGAGCTTAATTTGGCTTAACAAGCCAAAACATCAACTGCTCTCATATATCACATAGTAAGAAGTATGTCATGCCAACTATAATCAGTAATAGGTGAGAGAAATTTGGTAATTCTGGGTTTCTGTTTAAGTACATTAAGTCATGTTAAGTTTTTCATTATAGTGGGACTAAATGGAGAGGAATAAAGCATAATGTAAAAAAAAATATTACTTCTTATTTAGATTGCAGGTTCTTTTTTTGGCAGTGGAGAGTAGCTCGTCTGTGAAAAAGTCAGTGTTCCTTCATCGCTGTTTCGTACATTGATGCTACGTGTTTTAGAAGGTCCCTGTAAATCATTTTAAGCTAAATTCTTCCACATGTGTAATGCGGCAAGGGAACGATCAGACATAAAGCTATAATGGCCTCTAGAGTAGAGATCTAACTGACAAGAAACGCGATGAAAAGAGTTCATAGCCCTGTTTAATGCTTTCTGCCTCACTGGATATGAAACTGATCAATATTAACTCTGCCTTAAAGTGAAAAACACATAAAACTGACAAAATTCTGGTTTCAAGCTGGCTGCTACTACTGTTTTTAACTACGCTACACTCTTTTGTCCATTTCTATAGATAACAGTATATAATACAGTGTCAAAAACTACAGAAAGAAGTGTATTTGAGATCACTTAACAACTTCACACGAGGTGAATCTGTGACGATTTAGGCATGTAGTTAGCACAATGCTAACAGAAAAGTATAAGCTTCCAATACTTGTTAGCTACATTAGCTTCGTAGCTCCAGTGGAAAACTAAAGAAGCAAACTTTAGACGCCAAGCATGTCTTGGCTGATTGTATTTGATTAAGGTAAAACTGGGTTAATTGTGTTTTTCACCATGGTGCCACTGTGCTTGTACAGTTCTGCTGTAGGAGCTACAAGAGGAGTTCAGTCAGAGGCGTAGCTAAGGAGTGGCCAGAGGTGGCCAGCGCCACTCTGGAATGAAGCATGGCTGCTTATCTGGCCACTCCAGTTACGGAAAGTGAGACAGTCAGCCATCATTAATGAGGCATCAGTTGCTTTATGGTGAAAATCTGCTACAGTGAAGTTACCATTCAGTTACAAGAGTCTGATGACTGGCGTATCTTGCTGTGAGAGGCAATTTTATTCAGTAAACAGGTGACTGAATGTGTGCTGGGTCCTTTAGCAGCGCTGCTCTGTAAGCTACATTATGAAGGAGGCAATTCAATGGTAAAATAATATCAAAAATTAGTCAGCAACAATCATTTATCATGTAACTCATTTCTTTTTCCAGTTGAATAAAGCATGTGTTGCAGGTTCCCTTATACAGAGCTGTCTGGCTAGTTTTCTGATTATTAGATTTGTGTATACACTGTAATACTCTGCAACCTGAATTAATACCAAACTTGTCTGCGGACTTATCACTAAGGCTGATAAGATAATCAATAAATATGCAATACTGTTATACCTGAGATCCACTTTTTTTGTTGTTATCATTTCTATCAAATCACTGAATTCAAGTCAGTTTGGATCAGCAGCTTGTAAATGTTTTCTAGATCCAAAAACTGTGTGGAAATGTCCAGTAATAATTACATGATGCTTACATTCTTAACCTTCTATAATATAGCTTTTAGGCTAAATCATTAAAGGGCATTACGTACATTTTCCTTACCATTTCCTCACCCTTTTACATAAAAGAGTTTGATCGAGTATGTAAACACTGTTAAAAGTTTCCTTGCCAAACATGTCCCAGTCCATACAGTCCATAAATGGAAACTAAGCTGCCAAAACAGTCAGTTTCAAATAATATGCAAACTTAACTGCAAGTTTTCTCAACTCTAGTTTGGAGACTAGGCCTAATCCGCATGTGGAAACCAGTCCCTAACGAGTGACAGAACTAGCTAGGCCCTCTTAACAGGTTTGGCGTTAACCTTAATACTGGCATGTCAATCTTGGGTGGGAACACTGTGTCAAAAGATTGATGTCTCGGGTCCTAGAATGCAATGAATATCTGACATTCCACAACTTTACTTCTCTGTCTGTCTTTCTCAGATGTACATCTGTATCTAGATGTTTTAGAGTTCTTGAACACTCCCTAGAGGAACAAAGCCCACTAAAGGAAATAAAAGAATGTAATGGGGACTAAGAAAGTAATAAACCCTCACCTTTGTTATCTTCTTTGTTCAGTTTCTTCTAAAAAAAAAGATCATTAGATGTCACGTTTCTTGTCAGTTAGATCTCTACTCTAGAGGCCATTATAGCTTTATGTATTGCTAGACGTATTTTTACTTGTTGTTAAATAGGACTGAGGTGCCTTTTAAATATTGGACCATTAGCATAAAATGTCTTTGCCCTGGACTCCAATGTTTCCCCTGCTAATTAAACCTATCAGCTAATTTTCAAACTTTTCATGGAGTTTGTTAGGGCAGGTTTCTGCTAAATGAGAGTTCAAATGTGAAATGCTACGTTTCCACAGCACTTTAGAGGAGTTTTCGATGAGAAAAGCTCCTTAGAACTGATGCACACACCACATGACATCTCTCCCAGCAAAAAAATAAATAAATAAATAAACAGGCTAGTGGGTCATATGAGTCAGAATTTAGGCCTGTCAAATATACACACCCTCGCCCTGAGCCAAACGCCTAAAAAACACCGGCAACCCAAGCCTGATGCTAGTCAGATAAAGGGTTGATAAGGGATTCTACGATATCCTTCCCTTTCACTGCGACAGGCTGGTCAGAGAACCTTCCCTTTTGTTCCTTACAAACAATGCTAACAATGCTAACAATGCTAGGCTGCTCGCCATGCTTCTACTCAAACTGGGAGGAACCTCCTCTGGACACATCTCTCAGGGAAAGCCCTGGTCTCCTGAGGCCTCTGAACGTAATACATGCAGTTAGTGTTTGGAATTAATGTTAATATTTGATTGCAGATACTTGTATAAAACTATGCTAGCACGCTAGCCCTGTGCAGCCTCAGAGATTTAAGCAAAGCTCTAATATGTTTCCAGAATGATGAACGGAGCTGTAGATGATTAAAAAATGACCGAGAAAGCTGTAATAAATGAATATGCCTCATATTTCAAACGTTCTGATCAAATATTGAAGCTAGCGCGTAAACTAGCACATAAAACTCCACAACACAATGGAGCACCACTCTGAAAGAGTTTTCCAAGAGTTGACTCACCATCTTCAAGCAAACCTGATTGTGATTTGAGCTTACCCTTCAACTATTAATGAACAATGGCTGCATTGACAATGACATTGACTCATTTGAATGTATTCAGCTGCATTATATTCATTTGTTGATGTTGCGCAACTGCACAAAAGCAGTAATTATCCATAAACTATGTGAGCAAGCCCCACAAAACAGGTTTTACAGTGGGCAGGTACCGGTGCCATTGAAAATGATCGTGAAGCAGTAAGTCTCTGATCAAGACCTGCACATTTAAACAGGGGCGTGGATCACTCCTTTCTTTCTGCCCTCAATTATGCTTGGCTACAAAAAGAAGTATAGTTAAACAAAGGATTACAGGAAAATATGGTCCAGCGCTTGCGGTGACGGATGAATGTCAATTAGTCTATTTCTAAAACAGAATTTATTGAGATTAAATAGCATAATGGCAAAAGGTCACTTCATAATAGAACATTCAGAACCGCGGAGGACCAATCAAAAGTATTGACCTTTTAAACTGTAGGCCTATTATTCAGGTATTAAACCACCAATGTTTTGTAATCACTGTGACTTATTCACTATGGACTATGAAATATTTACTATGCCACACTCCTAAAAAATATGGTGCTTTAAGGGTTCCTACCTTAAGAAAATGGTTCTATATTGTACCATGAACACTCGAAGAACCCTTTGCATGATAAAATGGTTTTTGCATCATGAAAAGGTTTTTCAGATTGATAGAAAATGTGCATGAATGTGCTAAAGACAGTTCTACACAGAACCTTTTGAAAAGGGTTCTACATAACATCTATATAGCAAAAGGGTTCTTCTACTGTTACAAGCTTGACACCATAACAATGGAGGAACTCTTATGGGTGCTATTTAGAACCATTTTCAAAAAGGTTCTAGGTAGAAAATCTACAGCACATGCTCAATCAATCTGAAGAGCCCTTTCATGATGCAAAGAACCCTTTAATCATGCAGAGGGTTCTTTGAGTGTCCATGATTCTATATACAACCATTGTCTTTACGAAAGAGCCGTTGAAGAACCACCAGTGCAATGAATTATTGAGTATCAACTATAAATAATTCAGTCATCACTATGAATCATTTAGCGACTAGTATGAATTATTTTGTCTCCATTGTAAATTGTATTGTAACTACTATGAACTATTCAGTAACCACTATAAATCATTTAATATCTACTATAAACATTTGAATATCTACTGTTAATTATTTGCTATGAATTATTCAGTTTCCATAGTGAATTATAAAGTATCTACTATGAATTATTCAGTATCTACTATGAACTATTTAGTATCTACTATGAATTATTCAGTATATACTATGAATTATTAGTATCTACTATGAATTATTCAGTATCTACTATGAATTATTCAGTATCTACTATGAAGTATTCAGAATCAACTACGACTTATTCAGTATGTATTATGAATTATTAGTATCTACAATGAAATATTCAGTATATACTATGAATTATTTAATATCTACTATGAATTATTCAGTATCTACTATGAAGTATTCAGTATCTGCTATGACTTATTCAGTATGTACTATGAATTATTATTATCTACTATGAATTATTCAGTATCTACTATGAATTATTAGTATCTACTATGAATTATTCAATATCTAATATGAATTGTTCAGTATTTATTATACATTATCCAGTGTCTACTATGAATTACTGAGTATCTACTATGAAGGAAGTGTGTAGTTATGAGAGTGAGGAACCTATTCCGGACACACATATGAAGTTTAAGGGGTTAAAAACAATTCTTGAGCTAAATTAAGCTAACTTTCTCACTACCTAGTGAAAGCCAAACTCTCTGATTGTCTTGTCATGGTGAAAATGTGATGTGTGTAGCTGCAGAGTCATGTGACGTAGCCAGATGCTGCTGTTTGCTCCTCCTGGTGGAGTTTACAAACTCTGTCTCGTCCACGGTCACAGCCTGCATAGCTGCTGCCTGCACCAACACGGAGTCATGCTACTCTTTTGTAGCTGCTCACTCACTCGAAGTCACTACTGACCTTCACAGTTTACCATCATGGCTCAAATGAATAGATAGCATCGCTCTGACCCAAGGCTCTAGTCTGAGTGATATATATTACACATTTTCACTGTTCTGTCACACCTGAAGGGCCATATCTAGACCTTTGAGCTGGGAAAACACAATCATGTGCAGCAAGACTGGCTTAAACACCAGTGACTTTGACCACTTTGTCATTAGCATGACTAAGAGATGGGCAACACCCAGTAGAGGAACAAGTGGAACCGTCCTGACAGGAGCTTCAGCTGCTCCCATTTTAACCCCTTCAGCCGCAGGCTCATTATTCAGTGAGGGTGGACGATAAAGCAAACCTATTACATCATGATACTGGAAGACAATAGATGTCACAATATTATGTTTTTCTGAGGTGTGTGAACCGGATGGAACGGACAAGACACACCAGTAAAACAGCAGTAAAATTTAAAAGGCTATTAATCTGCAATGTGCAAAATCAATATACATTCAATATTTGGACAAAATGAACTGTTCAAAAAGGTTGAAACTTATTGAACTGGCAGAAAAATCAAACAATTTGACAGATGTCAAACAATCTCAATCAATGTCAC
>JAILXH010184499.1:8047-19779 GCA_023558415.1 Piaractus mesopotamicus | reverse complement strand
ACCATAATCCACTGAAATGATATGTTCTAAGCTGTACTGACTCCACACACCCCGTCTCGCCTCCAGGCTTTTTACTTTACTGTTCTGTTTTAAAACATCAGGTTATGAAAAGGTACAAATAAATACTTTTCCACTAGCAAAACCTTATTTAAGGTGCACAGATGGACCTTAAAACCACTGTTGTACCTTTGAGGGAACATTTACACTGTTTGTAGCTTAATGAATGAAAAATGTACCTGAACAGAACCTTTATTTCTAACAGTGCAATGTCAAGAGGTGAACTGCCCCAGTGACAGTTTACTACCTTTGTTTCTAAGAGTGCCCAAAGAGAATCTCCCACCTCTAATTGTTGTAACGTGCAGACCAAATTTGAGGGTGATGAACTAGATCAGGTGTTTTAGGGGGAAACAGTTGAAAATGTGTGTGGCGGGGGGGTCTGCAAGATTGGAGTTAATTATAATGCAGAAAAAGGGGCCGTTGTGTGAATAAGGCTAAAAAGTGGTGAACATTAATGGCTGCATTTTTACAACATTCACAAAAAATGCCCCAAAAACATCACAGCTCAATTACACATGAGAAAGATTTGCAAATTTACTCCAAAACTCAAAGCACAGAGGGTGTCAAAAGGAGGCAGACGAGTTTGACTTAAGCACGTTGCCAAATTCAGAACATTACTTTCCTCACTACGAGTGAAGCTATGATACAGTTCAGAGCTGAGAGATGTTGGGAGATTTTAGTGGCATTAAGTCAGACTTACGCATAAATAGACTGCTTTAAACAATTACTGCGATCTTGCTGCAGAGGGTCTCTGTGGGATAAAATGGAATTAAATTTTAATATAAAATAAAGTTAAGAAGCCAAAATTACCCCTTGAGGGCAGCAGATCTAAAATATTTTTATAATAAATTAAATAAGCAACACTGAACATTTTCTTCTTGTTATGATTCATTTCTTTGGCGAGCTGAGTGCGCTAAAAAAAGAAATAATAAATAAACAAATGCAATAAATAATTTTATTTTAAAAAAAATACTGTTTCCCCAGCAACACACAAAACTCCCTGGTATGTAGCAAAGCAATCGTCCAGTGGAGAAATGTTCTAAGGCAAAGTGTGCCTAATGAATAATTAACAGCCTACATGTGTGAACGCTCTAGTTGCCCCATCAAGTATTTAAGCTTGAGGCTAAAGCACAGACACATCTATCAGTGTGGGATTCCAGCAAAGGTTAACGTTCCATTTATTAAAGCATTTGCCTTTAAACTTTAAAGGATGTGCACTGAATCTGCCAAACGTCACGCATGTATTTCAAATTATATGGATAAAGTTTGCTAATATGCAAATCCTGAATTAGTTCTAAAATATACAGCTACTTTGGCACCAATGCTGTTCTCAGAAACTACTGAATGCAAATCTTCAGTGACCACTTACATGAACTTTTCACTGACGCTCTTAAAAATAAAGGCTTCTATAGAAGAACCACATTTAACGAATGGTTCTCTAGAGAACTATTTTTGTAAAAGAGATGTTGAGTTTGGCAAAGTTGACCCTCCACACAATGTAAAGGTTCTATGAAGAAACGCTAAATTGGTAGACAACCTAGAATTACTTGAAGGTTCTTTACATTTGAAACGTTCTTCATACTCAAAGATCTTTAAATATGGTTAGCAAAACTGCTCAAATAACTCTTTATGGCCCCTCTTTTTTTTTTTTAAGAGTGCAGATCAATTTAAAAAGTCGTTTTTTAAGTTGTTTTTAAACTGTTCGTGCCAATGTTTTTGGAAAACTAAAGTACTGAAACTAAAGAGAATTAAAGATTTAAAGGACTGATACATCAGTGACCACAACACTGACTAGAGCACATCGACTTCTGCCTAAGCTTTCTGCAGCTGACTGCAGTGCTGAGAATGATCCACCACCCAAATAGTACCTGCTCCGTGAGGGTCCATGGGGGTCCTGACCACTGAAGAACAGGGTAAAAGGGGGCTAACAAAGTATGCAGAGATTCATACTGTTACAGTATAAATACCACAGTATTTAAAGAAACACATATTGGTGTTTACTAAGCTCTTATTCTTTGTTCAGTAAATCCAGAGTTAGACACTGCTAAGCAGTTTATTCACTAAGCATCAAACTGCATTTATTGTGGCCTGCATTAGTACATAATTCAAAAGTTATGTTATACAAAAATCACATAATTGCTCTGCGCAAGAAATACTTTGTTAAGACCTTGGTGTGCACATGGATTACACTGCATGTCCAAAAGTGTCCAGACAGTCCATCTAATAAGTGAATTCAGCTAATTTGAGGGGCACCGACACACAGGTGTTTAACTGTGCAGTGTGTATAATCTCCACAGAAAAGCACTGACTAATAGAGTGGGACGTACCGGAGCAAACATGCATGAGCCTAAGGACACCATGCCCAATGCCAAGTGTCGGCTAGACGTGTATAAAGCTCCGCAGCACAGAGCTGTGGAGCAGTGGATCTGTGTTTTCTGGTGTGATGGAGCTCCATCCAACACCTTTGGGATGAGTAAGAGCAGCTTTTGTGGTCCAGAACTAATCAAACATCAGGACCTGACCTCACCAATGCTTTTGCGGCTGAATGCAATCAAATTCTCACAGCAATCACAACATCTAGTGTAAAGCCTTCCCAGAAGTCTAGAGACTGTTACTGCAGCAAATAAGCACAAACCCACTATTAATGCATTTGTTTTCAGAACATATGTTGGATCACCAGGTGTCTAGAAACATATACATATAGGACATATGGTGTGTATTATGAGCATTAATTGTCATCTAAATGCACATCATATTAGTGTATAACTGACTGCATTTAATTCCTTTAAGCTCTGAAATTAATTAGTGAGAACTAGTAAGAGTTTAATATCTCACTAACACAGATGTGTTCCATATTATAAATATTATAAAGTGCAGTTTTAGTTTACAATATAACTAAAATAATAAATAATATACAGTCAAAAAACATTTTTGACTATTTGTATTTTTCTCCATCATTTGAACACAACAGCTATTCTTTTGTCATTGTGTGAAAACTTCATGATGAATGAACCAACAGAAATGCTCCAAAATCACTTGGAATAAAACCTCTTTACATAAACTTACACTGAAAGTTAAGAACTTTTTTGTCTTACTATTTTGGAGTCTATTTTTCTATGGACTGTGAGGATATATCACATAAATAATAATTAAATAATAAGTTTACAGTCTGTAAATCTGTGCTCTAATACATATGAAACTTATTAGCTCTAAAAAGTAATTTTACACTACCCAGAACCTACAGTGACCAAATGCTACCAATTATACACTGATACACAAATCCATGTTCAGTGATTTGCATATCAAGATCTATAACAAGGTTTATTGTGCATTATTATAACTAATATTGCAATTATCAGTGATCTAATAATAATGCATAGTGAATAAATCATTGAGAAGTGTCTAATTTTGGCTTTACTCAACAAAAAACACAACCATAAAAAACTCCCAGTATGTGTTCCTGAAAAAATACTGTTGTCAAATACTTCCACATGTGGCACACGAATAATTTCTATACATTGTAAATCATAAAAGCAAAAGATAAACATATAGGAAGGATAAGACTTTATATTTGGTCACTTTACCTTGAGTAAAGGTGTTGATGGAGTCATTCCCCTTTTCCAGGTTGATCAGGTAGCCGTGCTCTGGTTGTGTGGTGATTTGAAAAAACATAGTTTGTGGGCTGCTGTCCCTGTCCTCTGCCTTTAGCACCTTGCTAGTAATAGGGTAGCCCAGGTGGCCAGAAGGCAAGACCTTCAGAGTGGAATGACCTTTGTTCACCACTATCTGTGGCACACCGTTGTCTACAGGAACAATAGTGATTTTCATAGTTTGAGGCCTTCGAGTCTCAAACACTGTGTCAGGGAAGACATAGAAATCTGTGTGTGTTCCATCTGTAACAGTGAAAGAGAAGCTGTCCTGACTTGATTCTGCGCCATCATGCTTGTAACTGATCAGGTTTTCATTCAAGTCTTGCTTCGTGAAAGTCGTGACCGGACGGCTGTTGTTGAAGAGGAGTTTACCACGTACAGGCAACTGAGTGACAGTGAACTTCAGGAGATTCTCAGCTGTGTCTTGATCTTCTACAGTCAACTCAAATGGTGTGATGAGTTTGGTTTGACCTTCAGTCACCAGCAGCTCATGTACAGTCAGGACAGGTTTCTTGTTGTCAACGTCAACTATGGACACCCGGAAGGTGCGGAACACGGGGTTGTAGCCATCAGTGACCTCGAACTCAAAGCTGTCCATCTTGATTTCATCATCTGAAGTGTGGATGTAGTAGATTTTACTTCCAGCAAGCTGGAGCTGAGTGAAAGACACGATGGGCATTCCTGGTGTATCAGTGCTCTCCAGGTGTCCCCTCACAGGAGCTCTGGTAATGGTGAAGACGAGGTTTTCATCTGGGCTGTTGAGATCGCTGGTACTGAGTAGGTCAGTGGTCAGTGTCACTTTGCCACCTTCTTTCAGAGACACGCCTTTGCTAATAACGTCAGGAAACACCATATCGATAGTGCTCACAGTGATGTAAAAGTATCTGTCGATTAGTGGATTAGTGCCATCCGTCACATCAAACTTTACAAGATCACGAACGCCTTCCTGGCCAGTGTGAGTATAGAGAATACGACCCTGGTTCAGTTCAATCTGTGTGAAGTTCATACCAATCGTGATGTTCTCAAGATATCCAAGCTCTGTCTTTCTCTGTAGAAAGCCCTGGCCTGGCCCATAACGAATTATAAATGTAAGTGAGTCATCATCTGAGTCCAAATCAGTGGCCTTCAGAATCTTATTATTTATCTCCTTCGTCTCCCCGATTTCAATTTCCAAACCATCGTTGACGGCTAATCTTGGAGTCTCATCATCCACAGGGATAATCATGATCATGACAGTGCCTTCCACACTATGTTTTCCATCTGTGAGAACAACATTAAACTTGTCTTCTGTGGTCTCGGAATCATCGTGCTCATAAATAATACTAGAAGCTTCCTTTATTTGCTCCAGAGTGAAGTTGGTGATTGGGACAGAGGCAGTGGTGAGCTGGTTGAGGATGAAACCATGTTTAGGCGGTTCTGAAATGATGAAAGTCAAATCTTCAGCAGGAATATCAGCATCAGCTCCGTTTAGGATGGGTGTATCGATAATGACATTCATTCCCTCCATCACCACAAACTCTCTCATGAAGATCTCCGGCTTCTCATCATTGGTGGGGATAATGACAATTGGGAAGAACTGCCTTTCTGAGAAGTTTACACCATCGGAGCACCTGAACGTGAACCTGTCCTCGACTGGCTCAACTCCTTTATGTATGCTTTGGACATAGTGGACATGGCCATCGTTGACATCACTAATGGTGAAAGCACTGACAGCTGTGCCGGACCTGGACTTCTCAGAACCTGGTGCTGGGGAGATGTTCTCCACATAGCCTGATGTTGGCTGGACAATTATAGTACACAAGATGTCTTCAGTCAAGGTGTCTTCATCCTTAACCATTATTTGATGACCTCCAATTGTGTTTTTGTCTCCTTCCATGACACTAAATGTTGGACCCACCGTCACCACTGGGGACTGGCTATCCACTGGTAGAACGGTGACATGAACACGAATGCCGCTGACCCTATTTCCTCCTACCACCCACTCATCAGACATGTCAGTGAGGGTCAAGTTGAAGGAGTCCTGCTTTGAAGAAAGGCCAATCTCACCGCTGGTGTGGGCATACGCCACCAGACCATTGATTATATCAGCTTGGGTGAACCTGCTCGAAGGCATTCCATTTACCAGGATCTCTCCAAATGTTGGAGTATTCTCAACAATGAAGGTCAACCTAAGGTCATCTGTGTCCTTATCTTTCCCTTGGATTACACTGGTGGTGATTTCAGTGGCCCCGTTTTCCAAAACGTCAATGTGAGAACCAATGGTGCCAAGCGGGAGACTCAGAGAGGGCATTTCATCATCGACTGGCTTCACTACTATTCTTATTGTAATCGGTACGACATGGACACCATCAGTGACGTCCAGTTTAAAGAAGTCGCTGGCCGACTCGTCTCCATTGTGAACATAAGAAAGTCTGCCTTCGTATATATCTAATAAGCTGAAAGCATTCCCTTTAATTAAATCAACAAAGTTAAGCTGGAGCTGACCATGCTGCGGAGCCTGACGCAAAGTAAAGGAAATCTGTTTACTGTCTGTGTCGAGGTCAATAGTGTCCAGCTCAGAATTTGCGATTATATGCGTGCCCCGCTCAAAGACTGTGAATCCAGTGTTAGTTATCTGTGGGGGTTTGTTATTGACAGGCTGCAGAAATACGGAGAAGATTCCTTCAACACTGTTCCCAGCAGTGTCTTCGACTGTGAAACGGAACTGCACTACATGAGCTGCGATGCCCAGTTCTATGTCTGGCGGGCTGTAGGAAATCTTATGATGATTCACTTGTGCTTGAGTGAATTCGCTTACCTCAGCATTTGGGTGCTCTGTTAGAACTATTGATCCAAATCTGACTGGGTTATTTTCATCTGTGTCGGTGGGAGGCTGAGTTATGGTGTATTTCAGATCTCTGTCCTCAGAATCCAAATCAGTGTAACGAAGGACGCTCTTGCCTAAACGGGTCAGCTGATACTCATGGACCGTCATCTGTAAAGTGGTGCCGGGAAAGAGTACCGGAGGAACGTCATCAATAGGAAGGATTCTAATAAAGAACATGTTCTCGTCCGACTGGTTTGGAGGATCAGCGTCGTCCTGCGCTTTAAAGAGAAACTGATCGGTCACCGTCTCTGTGATGTGGGGCCCTTTGTGTCTGTAGAAAAGCTTTCCGTCTGTAATGTCTTTCTGTATCCACTCCACCACAGCCTTCTCATACATGCCATCTTCAGTACTGAATTTCCATGAAGATGGATCTTCGGGTGCCTCAGACTGCCTTAGCAGCACTTCACCAATCGTGGAGAGTGGGGGCTCAATGGTGAACTTAATAGTGGAATCTTCAGAGTCGATATCTGCTGCGCTGAGCATTAGTGGTGAAATTGGCATCATTTGGTTTTTAAATAGCACCAGTCCTGTGTTGGCGTTGATGATGGGGGGCTCATCGTCTGTGGGCACGACTGTGATGGGGAACAAAAACTCCACCTCGTTCTTGCCATCCGTCATTCGGAAAATGATGTTGTCGCTATACGTGTCACTACCGTCATGCTGGTAGACGACAATACCAACCTGAAGATCGGCTGGCGTGAAATACTTCCTGCTAGAGCCGAGAACAGTGAGCTCGCCGTGACGCAGGCCGTCTACGACAGTTATCCTCACGCTAGCCAGATCGTCTTCGTCACTGATTTCCAGATTGTTCTGAGTGAACAGAGGCCTGGACTGACCCTCATATAGGAGCTGCCCTGTGTTCTTAGTCACCACCGGCGCAAGCGTGTTCATGGGCTTCACCACAATCATGAAAGCGAAGGGATCTGAGACGCCACCATCGGTGTCCAGCACCTCAAACTCTATCTGAAATATCCTCTCTGTGTCCGAGTCCAGGGACGGAGGTTTATAAGCTATCTTCAGCTCCTTTAAGTCACGCTGATAAAAAGACGTAATAGGTAAGTTTCTATCATCTGTACTCACGATATAACCTTCTTCGAAAGAGAGCGGGGAGGTGAGGTTGAAAATAAGATCGCCGGGGTCCGATTCCGTGTCCTCGGCGGCCAACATGTCGGGGGTCAAAGCGGTCATAACGAACTGATCGACTTCCATCATCATCATCGCCACAAAGCTGGGTTTGGGAGGGCTGTTTTTCAGGCCTTCTTTTATGCGCACCATGACGTGGAAGTATTCTTGCTTGAGAACGTTGTTTTCCTTGTTCCGCAGCTCCACCACCATGGGAATGTAGTCCCTGTCTGGGGACTTGTGCGCGAAAGTGTGCTTGTAGCGAACGTCAGCTCTGAGAAAAGCCTCACAGTCCATCATGTTCTCTAATTTGCCCCCATCTGTAACTTCTCCATATCTAGGCAGAGCACTGGTGGCGGCTAACGAGGCCACCTCACACTGCTCAGAGGTCCTGTCGTAGGAGAACTCGAGTATTTTCCTGTCTAATGGGTTGCTAGTGCTGTGTAGTCTCTCCACGGTGAGCGGCATGTTTTTAGTGACAATTTCCAGCTGTGTGAAAAGGACCTCCACCTCCAGCATGAAGGGGATGATGATAGTCTCAGTCTGAGTGTCGTACCTGAGCTGGAGCCTCACTCTGTCCTCGGCGGGGCTCCTGGAGCCGAAGTGCGAGTATTTCACATCGTTGGGGCCGAACTCACACGGGAACTTTTTGGGAGAAAGGCGCCCCGGTCTCTGGGACAGGGGGTCGCTGTCCAGCACGGTGACGCTGCACCTGTCTCCGGGCTGAACTTCAGTCACCAGGTCGTTGATGGGGTCGACGAACACCGACCGCCCGAAAGGCACACGTATCCCGTTGTTGGCCACAAGTATCGCGTCCTCGGACAGCTCCGGTTTGTACGCGTACGACAGCCCGTATCCTCCGGTTCTCTGTGAGGAGCAAACCGTCACGGAAGCCAGAAGAAAGAGACCCGTGAGGAGCTCCATAGCGCCGGCGGCCGCAGCTGCAAGTCCGGTTTAAACGACGAACAAAACACTAAATACTCCTCTCACAAAATCCACCTGGACGGACCCGCGCGCCGGCGCTCGAGCAGCATTCTCTCACACACACACAACAGCGGCGGCGGCGGCTCGCGCACTCACTTTTAACTTCTGTCCGCGCGAGCCTCAGGAGAGGCGAGGACACGCCCACCCGCGCATCCTATTGGCTGAGACCGTCCGCTCAGAAACAGCTGCCGGAGTCCATGTGGCGGTGTTTTAGACACTGCTGCCCCATCATCGCAATGATTTCAGCGATACTGTGCCGTAGACTTTAGTTCTGAGGCATTCCGCGAACTGAAGATGTCTAACATGGATTTAGATCAATAAAGACGCTGAATGAAGTCACTAAAGACGTTTAACTTCTCGTTAAATCAATAAATCAGGAAAGAGAGGCATCAATGAAGTTGAGCATTGTAGTCAGTCTTGGGTGTCTTTTGGCTCCACCTGGTGGCAGTGCGTTGAAAGTGCAGTGTTGTCATTTAAAAATAATTTGGCATTAAACGTAGACTGTATGCATATATATACACAAATATACATATACATATATGGGGTCCTGTGCGGGGGTCCTGAGCACTGAAGAACAGGGTAAAAGGGGGCTAACAAAGTTTACAGAGCAACAGATGGACTACAGTCTGTAACTGTACAACTACAAACTACAAGCACCTGTGTGGTAAGTGGACCTGATAAAATCGACAATCAGTTTAGAAACAAGGAGGTGATATTATGATATTATGATATTATTGATACTATGTCTGATCAGTGTATATTTCATAACTGTAGGAACTAAACCTCATGTCTTCATTTTTGCCGTTCTATAGTAATAACAAATTTGAAAGAGTTTTTTTAAAAGGTTAAAAATCTGCACATTTAAAAAATGCACAGTGTACCTCATAAACTGACATACACATGTATATATATATACATATATATAATACCTGCTCTGTGCGGGTCCTGACCATTGATGAACTGGGTGAAAGGGGGCTAACAAGGTATGCAGAGCAACAGATGGACTACAGTCTGTAATTGTAGAAGGTGGATTTGATATTATGTCTGATCAGTTTATATATATCACTGCTGTCAGAACAAAACCTCGTGTCTCCACTTCTGTTTTACACTTTTTTGATGTAATTTTAAAAAATACCCACTGTCCTTTACATTGTGTGGAACATTAATGTCAAATGGCAAATAGAAATAGTCAAATATGTTAAAAATCTGTACAGTTACACCACACAAACTGCCAACTATATGTATATATATATATATATATATATATCTGATACTAGATAATATACATTCTGTATTCTAGAAACATCAAACTGACTTCAAACTCAGTGGCGATGAAAATCTGGAAAACAGACCAGGCCTATAACTCAGGTCTCTGAATGATTACATATTAGTGCACGTCTGCGCTCTTTCCTTGTGCTCAGGTTTGGAGGTCTTGTTTGATCAGCGCTCTGTTATTTCAGGGCCTCTTCAACAGCTGTCACCCTTTTCAGAAGGCCGGGCTTCTCACCCTTCCCTCTAGTGATACTCTGTTAGAGAATGAAAGGCCACTGGCAGCGTCTTGTCACCTGTGTCTCCTGGGAATGACTGTCCTTCCCACGAAAGCCTTCCATCTTCTCTCAGAGCTCATAAACAAGAATACAGAGGTTCGGACAAGCAGGGGCAGAAAGTTACGACCACAAGGGAATGTCTCAGGTCGTATTGTGTGATCATTTCTGTGTATCTTAAGGAAATCGCTGTTGTCGGAAGAAAACCTCGTATCTCCAAAATGGTAACTTTACAGGAGAAGGAAAAAACATACTTGTCTTCTAATGTAAGTCAATGGAACCAGACGTCTTTCCAAGTCATTTTGGGCCGTTTCTTTTGGTCCATTCATCATGAAATTTACACACAATGTAAAGGGTAACAGGTATTTTCAAATTATGTTAAAAACTGAAAAACAAAAATGGAGATAGCGATTTAATTAGACTCCACACTCTGTGTACAATAAGAAACTGTATGTTTAAAAACTTGTATCTTACCTTCACTATCCGGTGCAGTCAAGAGGAGGATGGGCTCCTCTTATGAGTCTTGTTTCCTCTCAGTGTTTCTTTCCCACAGTCTTAGAGAGTTCTTCCTCACACTGTCACCCTCAGCTCACTCATTAGCGGTCTACATACGGATTTCTGGTCTGTTGTAAAAAAGTGCTAATCCAGTATAGAAGTGAGTCAAACTGGTCTTTAATCAAAACAGAGGAACGAAAGGCCTGTTTGTAGCATCTTAAAGGGGAATTCCACTGGATTTTCAAAACGTCTGCGGAATGAAATGGTTAAGATATAGAGAAAATCATTCCGAGTGGGTTGGTGTAAAATGCTTTGTTCTAGAGCAACTTATTGAGTTAGAACTGACCACAGTGGTGGTGATAGGAACCAGACGTCTGAAGGGTTTAATGCCTCTAAAAGCTCCTTTACAGAAAGTTATTACACGAAACGGTTATGAATATCCTGCCTGATGCCTATGATAGTTTTGGCGGACGTTTTGGCCTAAAACATATTTCTAAAATCCATTTATGGTGGAGAAGTACATGCAGGGCATTAAGGGCGAAATAGCACAAAAAAACTATTTTTTCAGATTTGCCACTATTTTCCATTATCAACACTACGTATAAAAACTCATAAGGCAAGTGCAGGTTCACTGGTCATTTTGGGAGTTAAACAGAATGGCTAGGAGGTAGACATCACAACTCCCGGCTCCCATCACCGCCACTGGAAAGAAGTCTGAGTCGATAACTGACTCGTCACACCCCGGCCACCACCTGTTCCAGCTCCTTCCCTCAGGCCGGCGCTTCAGCCAGATGAGGATCAGGACACCCAGGCTACAGAGAAGCCTCTTCCCACAAGCCATCACTATCATAAACAGTTAAAATATTACACATAAACAATATTCCAGCTTCCAAACTGCACTTGTAAATATATTGGTCTATAGTATCACACTGAACTCCATCCTCTGAAACTACCATCTCTTCTACCGTCTTACCTACCTGCCTTATTACCCCACTTATCTGACTGTTACCTCCA
>JAILXH010184485.1:205-12140 GCA_023558415.1 Piaractus mesopotamicus | reverse complement strand
CACACACACACACACACACACACACACAAACATGGACACAAATTAGGGGTTAATTGCTACGCCGTCCTGTCTGAACAGAATATGTTCCTCATTGACTACATTAATTCACAACAGCTTCAATGAGGGCCAAGCAGATCTGAAGGCCTCCACAACTAAATGGGCTGCATTAAGCACACTTTGAAGAGCTTAGTGAATGGGGAAGTGTTTTTATTTTTAATAGGTGGCATTATGTGTGAGGGGTTAAGTGCATTAAATAGCAGATAACTGAATAATTGGCAATGCATCAATAATGTGAGGGAAGGATGCGGACCAGCCATGCCCAGCCCATAGATGCACTTCATGTTAAGACTGCACAATATATTGTTTGCTAATTGTTCTCACTATATTGGCCTTTGCAGTACTGATACAACAGAAAGCTCTAAACAATCTACCCTTTAACCAACCACAATGATTTTTACTGTGTACTGTGAGCGGTAAATCAAGGGAGCCATGAAATCCAACAAAAATATATATTATTTTGGGCATAATAATGCAGGCCAATCCTTGCCCATGTACTATTACTGATTCTCCAATGTGTTTTACAAGCCCAAAAGTTGGGACGCTGTGTAAAATGTAAATAAATGTACATAAAAACAGAATGCAATGATCTGCAAATCTCAGACCCATATTTTATTCACAACAGAAAATAGAACACATATCAGATTTTGAAATTTAGAACCTACGGCAGCAACGCATCTCAAAAAAAGTTGGGACGGGGCAACAAAAGGCTGGAAAAGTAAGTGGTACTAATAAAAAACAGCTGGAGGAGCAATTTGCTACTAACCCACATGACTGGGCATAAAAAGAGCATTTTAGAGAGGCAGAGTCTCTCAGAAGCAAAGATGGGCAGAGGTTCACCAACCTGCGAAAAACGAAAAATGTTCCTCAACGTAAAATTGCAAAGACTTTGGATATCCCACCATCTACAGTAATAATTACTGTCATTTTAATACCATCAAAAGATTCAGAGAATCTGGAGAAATCCCTGTATGCAAGGGACAAGGCTGACGGTCAATATTGGATGCTCGTGATTTTCAGGCCCTCAGGTGGCACTGCATTAAAAACAGGCATGATTCAGTACTGGAAATCACTGCATGGACTCAGGAACACATCCAGAAATCATTACTTGTAATCACAGTTCGCTGTGCAATCCACAAACGCAAGTTAAAGCTGTATCATGCAAAGAAAAAGCCATATGTCAACACGATCCATTTAAAAAAAGCTCATTTAAAATGGACTGAGGCAAAATGGAAATCTGTCCTGTGGTCAGATGAATCAAAATTTTAAATTCTTTTTGGAAACCATGGACGCCATGTCCTGCGGATTCAAGAGGAGAAGGACTACCCAGCTTGTTTTTAGCACACAGTTCAAAAGCCTACATCTCTGATGGTCTGGGGTTTCATTAGTGCCTATGGTATGGGCAGCTTACACATCTGGAAAGGCACTATCAATACTGAACAGTATATAGAGGTTTTAGAACAACATATGCTCCCATCCAGACAACGTCTCTTTCAGAGAAAGCCTTGCATATTTCAGCAAGACAATACTATCCATCACAACAACATGGCTTCGCAGAAGAAGAGTCCGGGTGCTGAACTGGCCTGTCTGCAGTCAAGACCTTTCACCAATAGAAAACATTTGGCGCATCATGAAACGGAAAATCCGGCAAAGAAGACCCAGGACTGTTGAGCAGCTAAAATCCTACATCAGACAAGAAGGGGACAACATTCCTCTCCCAAAACTCCAGCAACTGGTCTCCCCACTTTCCAGACGTTTACAGACTGTTGTTAAAAGAAGAGGGGATGCAACACAATGGTATACATGACCCTGTCCCAACTTTTTTGAGATGCGTTGCTGCCATTAAGTTCTAAATGAGTTAATGTTTTTCATGAAATGGTAAAATGTCTCACTTTCAACATCTGCTAAGTGTTCTATGTTCTATTGTGAACAAAATATGGGTCTATGAGATTTGCAGATCACTGCATTCTGTTTTAATTTAGATTTATTTACATTTTATACAGCGCCCAACTTTTTTTGGAATTGGGGTTGTAAAATATTACATGCACAATGATGTCAGGATTATATGATGAATATTTTAAACCCACATTTGATCATGTATTTATTGTACTCCAGATGAGCAGCATGTTTGGGTGACGATTGGCTACTGTGCTAAAATGTCTGCAATTTATTTTACTGCATTTGTAACCCTACAGATTTTTTTTCCCTGATTTTAATCTATGTAAATGACATCCCAGTGTCCGCATGTTTATATATCAGCATCATCAATGGCAGTTATGTACGTGAAAAATACTGGATATCGGAATCCGTCCGCAATTTCTTATATGCACAGTTGGAAGGCATACTGCAGTCGCATCGTATGTAGCCAAAAAAATGCAAAAACTAGTATTTTTGTCCATATTCTTTAGCTTTACTGTATACTATAGACATCTCAGTTTCATCTAGAGCTATGCATGCACCCAGATTTATGGTCTGAATTTCTGAACCTAGCTGCGGTGGCTCTTGAACATGCTCTCTAGAAGAGAGAGTCGAATTTATTCGAGTTTTTTTTTTTATTATTTATACATTATACATTCTATACATTTCACTGGTTTATAGCTCTTGCTGTAATTCATATAGGCACTTTTCTACAAAACGGTTCCAACTGAACAACATGCATATGTGGTCATGCACGTCTTTTTATAGGAATGCAAGATGCTCAACAACAAAAATCAATCTGCTTGATGCATAAAACTCTGTGACTCTACATACTTTCTAAACCCTTTGGTATGTGAAGCTCTATGACGGAGAGTTAACCAGTTCAATCAGTTTTAGCTAAATGTCAGGTTTTTTTATCATCCAAAACAGGACGCAATGTACACTCAAATTGTCAAAACAAATGTCTTAGCAACTACTGAGAACATAAACTAGCAAAAGACCAAAGTTCTGTAAGCTAAATACAAAGGGATGCAAAAATGTCGGCCCAACAGTGACAACAATGGTCACACAGACTGCTACATTTACATATTTACATCCTTTTTGTATTGGGCTGCATTTCTTGCATTCAAGTGTAAGTGTAGACCTCATTTGAAACTAGTCATGCAAGCCAGATGTGATCTTGTAATGAGAATGCTTAGCTGGGTTTCAATTTGTAAGATAAAAATACAATTTTGGTGCTAATTGAAGCAAAATCAGCCACAAACTGTGCCCACAGCCTTCCCCTCTAAAACCCGTCCCCAAATTCTTTCAGTCATTTACAGAAAATGTTTACAGTTGCTGGTAACTCATCGTCAACTTTTATCACCCCTGTAAAGTGTAGCCTGATGCAACTGCTGGATGGGAGGGAGGGAGGGCCATCCTACCCATGTAGATCAGTTTGGACCCCTAGCCATGGATGACTGCGGCAGTGCCAGAGCCTGAAATCACAATCTCCCGGTAGTAGGGCCTACACGTAGACAGTCATGCCACTCTGGAGCTCTCGGGTTTTCCTGGGGGGGTTTACCTTACTTTACCTTACCTTACAGGGCACTAACCACAGGCTTGCTGCCAAGCGCACTATCTCTCCTACTTTGAGCTCTGCCTTTACGAGGCACTGTATTGGAAATTTTAAACTCATTTCGCTCCCATCCCGATGAGTCCACATTCTCACCCACATTTAGCCCAAACTCCCTCATGGTTGCCCCCAGATTCTTGTTACAAAAGCAAGCCAGGCCTGTAAGACGTATATGACCCTGCATGTTTGGCATTTTTTGGTATAACGTGTTGAACTTGGGTCTTGTTTTTTTGCTATTTATATGTGAAATCTTGTAAAGAATCTTGCACTGTGCCACAGTGGCTTCATTCAGATACTAACAGTCCAAAGGCAAACTGCAAAGCTGGTCTCAGATCAGTTCAACATCTATCATTTTGAAACACAAGGGAACCACAGAGCAAACAGGAGAGAATGAAGCTTAAAGGGACAGTTTTCCTGGCACAGAGACAAGACTAAAAGGACCTTTCAGTGTGATTCCCTACAGAGAGTGTTATTCAGTCTAAAACTAGACTTAACCTTTATCAAAAGACAGCCTTTAGCATTCGCTTGAGCATGAGCTTTCAGAACGGTGATGAAACTCCACGACTCTATGAGTAAAAACATAAACACAAACTCACATCCATTAAAAACAGCTTGTGACATACAGTATATTAACTAGAGTGTGCAAACTGCTATACAAAACACAAAGCCACACCTAGAGATCATCACACAACAGTCCAAGATACACTAGACTTCTCAGTCTGCTATGGCATTTCACATGCATTGTGTTTCATAAAGAAGCACATGTAATCCCAGAGGAGCACAGACTCATGCTAAGCCTCTCTCCACCCTGCTTCTTAAATTATGGACCTGCCCTTCCCACACATAATCACACATGGATAAATGAGTCACTGTAGAGCAACACGATACGTCTGGAGGTATGACACATCACCCATTCATCTGGAAAAGACAGGTGTGCCGATACTAGTCAGTTGGTCTCAGGTCTGTGTGGCACAGACTACTTACATGGTAACAGTTTTATTTATCCATGTGCCAGTGCTAATAGGCAAC
The DNA here is from genome assembly GCA_023558415.1 of Piaractus mesopotamicus. Taxonomy (NCBI): domain Eukaryota; kingdom Metazoa; phylum Chordata; class Actinopteri; order Characiformes; family Serrasalmidae; genus Piaractus; species Piaractus mesopotamicus. Next base: position 7,522 of record JAILXH010184485.1, on the reverse strand, counting down.
AATGTATAAAATCAAAGTGTGCAGCAAACTGCATTTAGAACTAACCCTTCAAGGCTGATGCAAATAAGCAGCTATAAAACAGCTTCTGCCATTTTATCAACTCTCTTCTGTTAATAATGCAGTTTTTGAATGCAGTCGTTGTGTTTATTTTGATATGTAAGAATGTCATTAACAAAGCCAAAAATTCTAAGATTTTTATTGCTATTGATATTATTATTATTATTATTATTTTATTCATTTCTATTGAATAAGAAATGCATGAATAAGAACACAAGTCACACATCTGTCTTGTTTTATTGTTACTCTGATTAAACAAATCAATAGTAAGTGCTTATTGATCTGACTTCTGTTCTGAATGAGCTCACGTACTTGCTTATAAAAAAAACACAATGCATCCAGCAATAGCCTTGTGCATTTTTTATACAGCGACAGAAAACATGGCAGCACACAGAAAGCTCCAGTTCTACACTGAGAGTTCTATACTGATATGACGATTTATAATCAAATCACCCAAGACATGTTAATTGATAAACTATATCATTTTTACATTATGTGGAGGTACTTAAACCCATTAATATCCATATCTGGTTTAAGTTTGAATGTCTTCTGGTCCAAATGTTCTCTGAGCTTGCTTAAGTGTTAAGAATTTTTTCAAACTAACCAAACTGTATGAATAAAAAAAAAAAAAAAAGAGCTTTTATCGCTTCATATATATAATATTCAGTTCAGTCACATGAGACTATTGATTTTTAACAAATTTGATTGCAAATACACTTATGCAGCCATGTAATCCGTATTGAAAACTGTTACATGGTAAACCAAAGTATAACTATACAAAATTTTACCACTCTAGACCAGTCAGTACATGCTCTGCGGCATATTTCCTTGCCATACTGAATTTAACTGATGAACATGAATGGGTTAAACTCTTACACTCCAAAAGTGGTTTTCATATGGAACCACAAAGACGGTTCCACTGAAAGGTTCTTTAGGAAAGCAAAAGTGGTTCCTGAGTGGCATCCCTCCAAAGAAACTTTTCTGGTACTTTTATTTCAATAGTGTGCTGAAAATACTAACATTTTAAAGATAGTGTCCATAGTGTCAGCGTAACAGATAAGATAAGAACCCTAAACCAACATCAAAATGACAACAAACTCTCCCAAGAACATAAAAAAAAAAAAAAAAACACAGCAGGCTTGACTTGGGAACACAGCTGTGGTATGTTAAAATCCAGTGTGACTCAGCTCAGTAAAAATACCAAAAATAGCAGCAGCCAGACTTTGGATGGAGAGTGGAAAACATAAGTAAGTACTCTGCAGCGGCTGGAGAGGAAAACACTGCTGTGATGGGAGCAGAGTGCTGGGTAGTAGAATATCTGCAATATTGTTAAAAATACATTGATTTAAAAAAATCTAATACACAGTAAAATCATTCTACCACAGGTATTTACAGACTTTTTATTCAATCTCTTATAGGTGTATCATACCATGATTAAACAGTGTATCATGATAATGCAATGCAAAACTGTGACAGAATGCACATCTATTCATTAATAACAATTATTAATAATCTAGTAATTATGCCATCTAATGCAATTGCATCATTTGAACATAGAAGTTTGCAATCAGCACCAATCAACAACTCACTCCAGCACTCCTTCTGCCTCTCAGCTCTAGTGTTGCTAGTTATTTTTCTTCATTTGAATTTTAGAGATTACCAAATCTTGAACCCAGTATTGTGAATCAAATCAAATCATGGGATGAGTGTACCGTTATGTTCCCACCCTCCTGAATTTCTTTATCATGTCAAAACATTAACTAGAAAATAAATTAAATAAACAAGAAACTATCACTATACTTTACTCTTTAGACTCTAAATACATAACCATGTGTTGTCCTGATGCAAGCTTTACAGGAAGACATCCACTGTCATCATTTAACCTATTTGTGTTTTTGTTTATTGTTACTGCTGCATCACCTTCTATCATTTTCTATTACTGTTTTCTATATTTAGTTTATGGTTTTTTTTCTTTCTTCTCAATTCTTCTAGTTTCTCAATTGCACCAGGCTCGTCTGTAAAAAGCCTTGGTGTCACGATAGATCCCGATCTGGCCTTCGATGAGCACATTACCAATATTACTAGAATAGCTTTCCTCCACCTGCGTAACATCGCTAAATTAAGAAGTGCACTGTCGCTACAGGACGCAGAACGTTAGTTCACGTCTTTATCACATCCAGGTTAGATTACTGTAATGCTCTGCTTTCTGGTTGTTCCAGCCAAAACCTTAACAAGCTTCAGTTAGTCCAGAACGCTGCAGCCAGAGTTCTCACCAAAACCAGGAAATTTGACCACATTACCTTACTCTGGTTGCCAGTTAAATTCCGCATTGAGTACAAAATTCTTCTGCTGACGTATAAAGCTTTGAATGGCCTTACTCCTCAGTACCTCAGTGACCTTATTTTCTATTATCAACCGACACGCCCACTTAGATCACAAGGTGCTGCTCATTATTGGTACCTAGAATTTATAAAGTTACGTCAGGGGGAAGAGCCTTTTCATACAACGCCCCCCAGCTTTGGAATACCCTACCAGTCAGTGTTCGGGACTCAGACACAGCCTCCATCTTTAAGTCTAGGCTAAAAACTTACCTGTTTAGTCGAGCCTTTGGTTAATTAGTTTTCCTGTTAGAATAAGGTGCAGATCTGGGACAGAGAGTCCTATGGTAATCTGGAAATGTTGGTGCTGAACTAACTATCTGTCCCCCTTTTCGCACTAAAAGTAAATATATTTGTAAACAAGAAAAGCTGACAACTGCAGTCATCATACACAGTTATCTGAATTATCAACATTTGAGACCTATTGTAGGTAATATATAACTTCTCACTTATGCTGCACACTTAAACAATTAAAGGAGCAGTTTAACAAAAAAAAATAAACCTCTCTCATAAAATCAGCCAAGACATATTTTGTGTATGAAGTTTGCTTCGTTAGTAACAGATATAATAAGAAATGCATGTATTAGAAATCTTATATTACTTGTCAGCTACATCAGCCTCGTAACTCCAGCGCAAAACTTCAGACACCAAACATGTCTGACTGACAGCATTTGAGTTAAGGCAAAAAACTTGCCCTTCCGTTGAAAGTCCTTTAATGGAATAGCCTGGTCAGAAATGCTAATGTTGCTAACACTGAATGAAAGCGAGTGGCCACTAATGAGCTAGATGTCATGGACACTAATGGAAACCATCTTTGGGTTTTATATCCAAGTATTTCATTAAAAGAAGTAACCACCCTAACCCTAAACAAGACAAGACAGAAAACGGGGGGAAATTGGTGGAGCACAGGCTACAGCATCAGCCGTCCACTGCTCGCAGTGTCTCAGCGTTTCAATGGTGATGAAGTGCAGCAGTTAGCCAGAGGCCACAAAGCAGGAGAGTGTGACGCTGCACTGGTGCGGCTCACACACACAGGAAAAGAAAGAGATACTATACACTGTCTCTACAGAGGGAGGTATAGCTAGACATCACAAGGCCGAGGGTGAACAGAACGAGACAGCCACACAACCAAAGACAGGAAGAGAGACGTGTCAAGATGCAAATGATCCTCCTCTCTCATACTGAATCCTTCAGCACTGTTGCAGTGACAGGAGTGCCAGCTCCAGTGCCGCACACACACACACACACACACACACATATATACACACACAGCCTTGTTTTAGCCTGACCCACTGCAGAATGCTGGTCATTTCAGAGTTTGTTTTCCTCTCCTCGGGTTTTTGATGCTCACTGCTTCTGTTACATTAATGGAAATGTTAATCAAATAACACTTTTAATCTGTTCATGTACTCTGAAAGAGATTTTTCTGGAGCTGCATTTGGTGGGATGATGGTGGTATTGCTGCATCACTGTGGTATGAATGCCACACATCAGTGTGTTCAGTTGGAGACGACACATTCTGAGCTACTTTTAACAAAAACCGTGTTGAAATATTTCTGTGCCCACTTACAGATAACACATCTTGTGTTAGTTTTAACACAGAATGTGTTAAATCAGAAAAAATATGACACAAATGGGTAACACCTGCAAGTGTGTTGTTATTTAACACATCAGTGTAGGACTATATCCTTCCTCATGCAAACTGACCATAGTCAAGAGACTTACAACAACTTGAGATATCCAGAAAAAGTCTTTCATCACTGAGATGCTTTGTGAACCATCATCCACACTTGTAACGTCCAGGCCTGCTTTGGCAATCATGTTGCGCAATGGCATTTTCCTGACCTGCACAAGCACTGTGATCACATCAACAGCCCTTAAAATCGCTGATGGAATTTTGTTTATCAGCGAGTAGCAGGCAGACGAACCTAACTGTAACCTTTTCATCCTGTTCATTCAGCACTGATGGCTAAAAACAAGGCACGGCTCCCCACCAGCAAAGCAAGTGATTAGTCTGCCTGTCATTCTAATCACAAGCAGAGGAGCTGGATAATTAATCCATTTAATCTTAGCCAAAACAGGACTTAAAATGGGGAGGGGGGCACCCCGGGGTTTCTACTCACTGCTTCATTCACTTTAAAGGAAAAGTTCACCAAATCATCACAATTGTATCTATTCGTGTGCACTGATGAGAGATATTTCTGGGGCTACATTCCCAGCATACTGGAATGTCTAAATTTAGTCTAAATTTCAGCCCATCTGAGCTATCCATGTCCTGCCACAAATACATGCTTTCACAGCAACCGTTGCTAGATTGGACGAGTTTTACCCTTTTTGTCAGTATGCCTCTGTTTCGAGTGCATTATTAATGTCAAATGATATTTATTTTGCATGCATGTGAACTTGAAGGGACACTTCAGCGAAAAACGAAAAAAGTAACCATGACTACATTGGTTGTAAACAGGCCTACTTGCCACTTACAGTGGTGCCACAACTGTCTCCAGAGCATTAATTTATCAGTTTAAAGACTAGGAAAAGCTAAAGTAACTTCTGATGATGTACTTTGAAGGTGGGAGGAGCCTTTGAAAAACCACAAGCACTCTGGTGTGGATTTGGTGTCTGCTAGCTGGCTAACGCACAAGGAAGCCAGATAGCTAACGGCACTGCCAGGAAGCCCAATACCACTGTCTGTGTTTATTAGCCTCTATATCAGTGGCAATGCTAGCACTCAGGATTTCTTTATTGCTGAAGGGGGGTTCCCAGCGGTTGTATGACATATTTACATAATGCATCCTGGGTGTTGTATTGTAGGGAGAGACCACCGATAGACGAAAATACAAAAAGAATGAAAAATGGTGAATCCTGTCCAACCAGTGAGGCTGAGGGATGCAATGCTGCGCTACATATTAATTGGTACGTCTAGGCCGGAATGCCCCTTTACACTGGGCTTAAATTGAAGGTGAAGAAGCCCCTTTAGACCATGGCACAATTTTTCAGTTTCTCATTAGGTTGCTCAGCAAAAAAATATCTCTCTTTCTCTCTCTCTCTCTCTCTCTTTCTCTCTAAGGAAAAGATGCAGACTGCAGATGAAACGGAGCACAGCAGCCATTGCTGTACATCCAACATCACAGTGAGCGGAAAGCAATGACAAACCCACTGAGGCTACAGCGGCTAGAGCCTTTAAAGGAGCCAAATTTAGAGAAAAAGCTTGGCCTAATCACATCGCAGCAGGCCAGTTTTACTCCCTAACCACGGGGGGAAAGCATATGAGCATATGAGTGAGCGGCATCCTATTTTACAGCCGTGAGCTCCGGCTGAAGCCGCTGATGTTTAACGGCGGAGATTCCTTAGGAGGCACGAACAGAACTCCATTAGCAAAGGCTAATTCCTTGATATGTTATGATTGTGTAACGTTGTGTAAATGAGGCCGAATTCATTAGCGTTATGAACGGCGTCTACATCACATCCTTCGTGGTGTTTGAGGGCATTTCCCAGCTTTCACATTAAATACACACTAAAAGACGTTACCGTCCCCGACTAGCCCCGGTCTGAAAGCTATCTTAAGGGGGAAAAGGCGACTAAGCGGCTTTTTTCCGTCGTTATGTTAGTTCACACCGACTGACCGCCGCTGCTGTGAACGTGGATGTGGATGCGCAGGAATGTGGATGGAGGCCACACTCTCTGACCGACTGCCTTTTCACGGCACAGCACCGAAAACAAGTCATTTGTCAATGTGAGGTGACGGTGGCATAAAAATGAGACATATGAATGACCGTTGCCCACCTGAAGTGAAGAAGCGGACGCGTGGCTCGCGCCATTACCGTGACAACGGAGCAGCAACGCCAACCGACACCGAGCAGCCTTCCTCGTCTGAAACGGGACGGACTTCAGGGTAGAAAACAGCGCACATAATCCATCTTCGTCGTCTTGAGGGTCGACAAAACTGAGGCGAAAACGCGAGCTGTCAAAGCTGCGAGCTTCCTCCAAGGATGGCTCTTCACGGGCGCCGCCCAAGTCCCGCCCACCAGGACCACCCTCCCTACAACAGGCTGCGAATGTCAAGCTAAAATGAGCATAAACATCGCTGTTGTTATTAATCACAGCCTGTTTACATTCTCATTGATTTCACTACAGGCCTCCTCTTTCGTCCACACCTCTATATACGTGGAAAAGCTGAAGGAAAAATCAGGAGGAGTGCGTAAAGAGGACCGCGTTGATTGACAGGAGTATTAACCAATAGGAGAGCAGATGTCAGAAACGGAATCAGACTGACGGTTGAGTCCCCCACTCCCTTATTTCAGTGGTTTGGAGGAGGTTAAAGCGGACAGGTGCTGCACATTTTCTCTCTCTTCTGTCCAGTTATATGATTAAAATATGTTAATAAAATGCTTCATAATAGTGCACATGTAAGCGAACTGAGACCACACGATGCCAGAATCAGAACTGGTTTTACTGGCCAAGTAAGATATCATGTATAAGGAATTTGTCATGGCATCAACTCCCATTAAGACAGACATGAGTTAAATTCATAATTCAATAATGAATTAAATAATGAATCAAACTGCAATAAATTAAACAGAATACAGAGGAGGAAACAACAACAATAACGATAATAACAACGATTGCACTATTTAATGTTTGTGGGGTTTTTTTTTTTCTTTTCTTTGTTTTTGGCGCTAATGAAAAATCACAAACAAAGAATTTATTGTATGTGACTCCTTTGTCTCTGAATATGACACAAAAGAGCCTGTTGAAGTGCAGTAAGGTTGTCTAACCAATGATTTATATTGAGCTTCATGACTGCCAGCCCCTGCATGAACCATTAAACAAAGTCAACTTTATTGTCCTGCCAACCACTGAGTAAAAAAACAAATTAAATGTT
>JAILXH010184449.1:13315-28951 GCA_023558415.1 Piaractus mesopotamicus | reverse complement strand
TGTGAGAAGACGACTCAGCGCTATGGGTCTGAAAGGATGTGTAGCTGTTCAAGAAGCTCTTACTGAGAAAAGGAAAACATCAAACAAAGAAGCTGCTGGTGTTCTCAGAACAATGGACTGACCACCCCAGAGTCCAGACCTCAACATCACTGAATGTGTTTGGGATTACTCAGATCATGAGAAACAGTAAATGCTAAACCAACATCTAAGACTGAACTTTGTTTTGAAAAATAAGCTGTAAATAATTAGATATTTAGTTTTTGAAGCTTCTGCTTAATTTTCTGTGTTCTGCCTTTTTTATGTTTGCAATTTTGTCACAGTTTGAAAAGCATTAAACTGTCAGCGGACAAGAGACTGTTGCATTGACCTTATTTCTTCATTATAGGTGTTCCTCGAGGATGGCCGTCCCCACAGCTGTGTACATCGTCATTGCTTCCGAGTTCCTTTTGGCCGTGGTGAGATGCGACAGCATCAACTTCTACAATATCAGGCCTCCTGTGGATGGTGAGTGGATTTTATTTTAGCTCATGTAACCCTACAGCAGTTCTGTCCATGGAGCTTCAATAGCACAGCAATGGGAAACTAAACTTTATGAGTCTTGAGATAATATTGATATTTTGCTATACTGTTAAAATGTTATGTCTTAATTAGTATCTTACTTATTTAATTGAAGCACAAGGCACTAACCTCTAGCAGTCCAGAATCATTATCATTAATGTTCACTTTGCATTATTTAAATGTTATTTATAGGGCTGTCAAACAAAACTAAAATACTGATTGTGATTAATCACATTATATTGTGTAGTTAAATGTTATTAATCGCATTTGTCCAATTTCCAATTTCTTTCTTTCAAAAAACATTTCGTTATAGCTGTACGTGTGGAAAAATACCCTTCATCAGAATGTGTATGTTGTTTTCAGTAATTCAGTAACATTGTTTAGGCTTCACATGAACTTTAACACTATGACCACCTGCTGTCCAGCATAGCGAGCTGCAAGTATCGCTTTAAAACTTCAGTTTAAACGAGAGGGCTACAATTGCGGATTTTATCACAGTAAATCTCAGCCTGGACTACTACAGATGGTTCAAAGGATCTAGGAAAATGTGTTAAAATTGAAAAACAATTAAAAGCAATTTTACTGAGTTAATACTTCATCTTAACACATTATTCATTGTTAACTGTGACTGCCCTAGTAATGATATAACATAACAAATGATGTTTTATATATTTATATATTTATACAAATTACATTTGAATATTATTTTTACATCTTAAAAACAATCTGTTTAAATTCCACTTTCTCTAAACTGAAGACTCCAACTTTCTGTGATTATTTGTACAGTCTGACTCTATTAATCATTACAAGTAGTGAACATCAGACTCACTGGCTGGTTGTTTTATTATATTTTATTATATATCTTTACTTCTTCTATTTATGGATCTTTCCCTCTGGGATTAATAAAGTGATCTGTCTATCTGTCTGTCTCTCTTTTGCTTATGAAATGTGTTATATGTATTTTCAATTTACACTCTGTCTGCAAAACAAGACACACAATAATACAAACAACTCAGATTGAAATCCTAATGAAATATCTCCTCTTCTGCTTATCCAAACTTTCAATCGTGAGTTTGTGAGTTAGAAGTAATTCCTCTAAAGTGTTTTTGTTTTTTTGTTTTTTTTATACCGAACAGTGTAATCTGAGCAGTGCAGCTCCGTGTCTAGCTTTCCACTGTATTGTGTTCATATCTGTGACCTAGACATCATGTCTGTGCAGCAACTCCATACCCCAAGAGCTTCAAGTGCTTCACATGTGAGCAGGCCTCGGACAACTACAACTGTAATCGCTGGGCTGAAGACAAGTGGTGTCCGCAGGGTGAGTGACCATGTCTTCTTCAAAGTGTCCTCCCACACGGATTCCACACATCGTGTTCACGAAATGTTCATTAATGTGGTGCGTCCACAAGTTCTGCATGTAACGATGTCCAGATCCATCATGCTTTTGTAGCATTTACTGTTTACATCCATGCTATTCTAATTACACTTGAATATTATTTTTACATCTTAAAAACAATCTGTTTAAATTCCACTTTCTCTAAACTGTAGACTCCAACTTTCTGTGATTATTTGTACAGTCTGGCTCTATTAATGATTAAAAGTAGTGAACATCAGACTCACTGGCTGAATCTGAATTGACTTCAGGTGATCAATGAATCATTCGGTTTTCATTCGGCATGTTTGATTCATTAAAAGGAACGAAAGGAAGGATTTAACGAAAACTGAATGGAACCGAACCATCAGATTCAGCTGTTCAGGTTGTTCTGATTGTTCTTAAGTTGGGATGTCTTAATCTACTGTTTTACTCACTGCACCTTTAATGTGTTTTCACTTAAAAAAATCAACAGAACATGTTCAAACTTTTTGCATAGTATGTTTAAACACTGTTGCTTTCTCTCTGTGCCTTTGCTGCCCGCAGATACGCAGTTCTGTATGACTGTACATCACTTCGGTCGTCATGGGAAAACCAAGTTTGTGACTAAAAGGTGCGCCACGTGGGAGGACTGCAACTCAGCAGGCTGCCGACATCACGGAAACACACACCACACAGTGAGTGCACACGGGCACACACGCATACCCACCGTTTACAGTTCTCTTCCAGATATGGCTGGGAGTCGATCCCAGGAAGAGTCGATTCACTAATTCCAGGCGTTTGAGACTCGATTTTATAGAATGACAATCCAGTTTTCCCAGCATGTGTGAGATGTTATGCTGTCGCTGCTGTCGAGACACCCTGTCTAAAAAGTGCATCCTCCCACAACATTCATATTAGTAGATTGTATTTTAAAGTGGAAAAATATAGTAAAATGTAAAATTCATATAAAAAAGTGGTTTACAATAAATAATTTGTATATCTACGGTAAAAACAAGTCTCATAAAAACATTCTGCTTTGCTGTTTATGCTGCGTTTTTTTACTTTTTTGCCTTTTGGGGGCCCTAAGCAAGATTTTTTTAGGGGGGGTTGGCCCTCATCTTGCTAGCTGGTGTACTGTGAAATGAATGGCTAACTAACACCAATGACTAGTATAAGCGGTGTATATTATGTAAATTTATTTTATGTATTGCTGATTGTTGGATGCGCATTTGGGGTTAAATCACAGATAACCTTCTCAGCATTCTCGATCCAAAGGTCTATCTTGCTTACCCAGCAAACTTCAAGTCATCGTTGCTTTTCTATCATTACTGTCTACATATTTAGGCATTATGATTCCTGCAGCTTCACCTCATTTTTAACGTGATTGGCTGTTTGCCATACACATTGAACTTTCATATGAATGTGTGCATGAGGATCAATCCCAGTCCAAGTATTTAAATATGGGTTAACAAAGATCGTTGTTAACTGCTATTGTAAAACGAGTTAACTGCGCCTGTGTTTGTTGGGTTAGGTTTATTAACGAACCTGCTTCATTAGACAGACCCCAGATCATCTATCTCTTGGCGTCTACAAGCCAAAACAAATGGTGTAACGTTGACACTACAACAGACGCATATTTTTAAGGATTTTCTTTTTTTTTATTCTCCATTTGTCAGCTCCAGAAGTACGTTCATTTTTGAGACTTGATTAACTAGTTGGTATTTCCCCCTCACTCGAGCATCTTGGACAGCATAATGTTCCTGTAATAACCCAGAAGTTGTAAGGGTCATGAGCAGCTGCTTATGTCGCTTATTAGGTAGAGCGGGCACTGGCAGTAGCAGCCACGACATGCCAGTAGAATCATTAGAATACTAAAAGGGGCTCATGTCTTGATTTTAAGAAATCAAGAAAATTATTGTGTGGAATCGATATGAGTTCCTGTCACTTGAAATCAGAATTTCTGGAATCGAACAGCCCTGCTTACAGATATGTATTATATGTGTATTATTCATAAACTGTCTTGTTACTCCTTTCTTCATTACTGGCTAAGTTTCCAACTACAATAAAGAAAAAAAAATATCCACAAACCTAATTTCAAGTGAAATACCCACTAGAAGTGTGAATAGCGACTAAAATCACACTAAAATCGCACAAAAATTTTAATCACATCATGGTGAAACTTGAGATTATGATGCATTGAATTGTTTCATAAAGAACATAGAATAGTTTTTCCTCTGATACCCTCAGCATTGTAATAATCTTAATCACTGCTACCTCTTAAAAGCATTATAATCTTGACGTTTGCTTATAATCTTCATCTCTTGTTCTCTTTCAGGAGTGTGTATCGTGCTGTGAGGGCATGGCGTGTAACGTGGAGGTGCCCACTAATCACACTAACGCAGTGTTCACGCGGAGTCAAGCCTACAGCTCTGCTGCCCCCAGTAGCATGAAATGGAGCTACCTGCTCCTCATCATTCCTGCTCTATCAGCATTATTACTTTGGGGACAGTAACCAGAAGAACCTGTGTATACTGCGCTAATCAAAAGGGCCGAGGAGTCCTCAAAATGGAGCAAGCTGGAGTATCAGCAAAGCCAGTCAAGTTGGTCACGTGGAAAAAAAACTTTCAAGAATGCCGGAAAAGGTCATGGCTTGACTTTGTAACGGACATGTGGATGTTCCAGTGTGGATATTCCAATATGGGATATTGGTGATGCCAGCCAGTCAGCTTTTTGAGTTCAAGAATGCTGGGAAAATGTCATCGTGTGCCTTCAGCAATGGACAAATGAACATTCCAGTACAAGATATCAGCTGTGCCAGTCAGTCAGCCTTTCTGAGTCGGTCATGAGGACGAAAGCTTTCAGGAATGGTGGAAAAAGTCAGTGACGGACACATGGACGTTCCAGTATAGACATCCAAGTTGGAAGTGAGGACAAAAGCCTTTAGGAAGGCCGGAAAAATCTCATCCTGTGATCGACATATGGACGTGGCCAATGGAAAACAGAGGCGGTCCCACTGACCTGAGGATTTTGCCAATGGACGCGGGCGTCCAAACCATGAAATCAAGCAAAGGCGCTTCGCCAATGGAATCACAGACTTTGCCAGTGACAAGTAGTTGCCAATGACATGCTAAGTAGGATAGGAAAAAGGAAGCAAATTATTTAGCTGTGAGGGGAGTGGATTCCCCTCTCTAATGCTTCACTGGGTCTGCATTGACCACATTGAAGGGTTTCTGGAGGTGGAGCAGCCTCCTTCAGTGGCTCTGAGCCCAGATACCGTCCAGATAGTCCAGCAAGTGGACGCTGAATGTATCATCTTAGCTTTTTAAGTGCAGAATTCTCCAGAAGAAGGGTTGGTACCTCGAGTGCAGATATCTGTAAGTCAGTAGACGGTTTAACATTCAGCAACGTAGACTTAGACGCTTCCTGTCCATAGACAATGACGTTTTAACGTCTAGCAATGACGTTTTGCTTCAGTAGCACTGCAAAAAGAAGACAGGTGTTGTGCTGTGGTACTGGTGAAGCATTAAATAAGAAGAAATTTTACTTTCATCATGCACTGAATGTCTGCAATTCTAACCAAAAATAAAATCGGCAAAAACTGTAATAGACAGTGATGTCAGTATTTATAAATAATAGAATAAATTTTGAAGAAACTGACTGCTGCCTCTCTGATTCTTAAAAAGCATAATCTGCTGCAACTTTCCTTTGGGTAGTGAGTTTACATTCGTCATTTTATCATTATTTAATTTTTAACATTATTTCTTTTCCTAGCATTACTTTGGTAGATAGTGACTCTTTTCACACGGTGCATTCCGGGGACCAAATAAGTTTTAGGTTTTACTTAAAACTAATTCAATTTACAGGGGATTTAGAGAATGTAATAAAGTATTTGGGATCCTGCCTTGGAGAGAAAAATCGCCTTGACCTCTTCTAACTGCTGTGGGTTGACTTTCATTTTGAAAACAAACAAGCAAGGAATCTCATATACAATCATGCGGGAGAATGTTTTTAATAAACGTACATGCTATAAGTATATTTACCTTTCCCTGAGAACCCCTCCAGCTGAATGTCCTGGCATTCATGGAAATGACAGTGGGACTCATTTCAGTGTGGGGCAGATGCATTAAAATGAATAGTATGTATAATATAATGTTCCTGTTTGTTGCTTCTCATAATTCCATTTGTTGCTACTTGATAGACCTCTTTTCATGGTTAGTCGTATAGGCCAGTGAGACCCACTGCTCTGCACATTTTAGCACTTTACCTGCTTTAACAAATGTGAAGAGCCCAGATCATGAAAAACCAAATATCTTTTGGTGAACAGGAGCATTTATTGAGGTTGTTTATGTACTGATATCTCCTATTCTAGTATATAGGACTGTCTATTGAGGGCGTTTATAGACTAATGTCTCCTATTCAGTACATCAGACTGTTCATAGACTAGTATCTCCAATTGTACAGCATAGAAGAGTTGATTGAGGTTGTTCATGGACTGATATCTCCTATTCTCGTATATCGGACTGTTTTGTTTATAGACTGATATCTCATATTCTGTGGTTTAGAAGAGTTTGTTAAGGTTGTTGATGGACTAATATCTCCTTGTATATCGGATTGTTTATTGAGGTTGTTCATGGACTAATATCTCCTAATCTCATAAATCAGACTGTTTAATGAGATTGTTTATTGACTAATATCTCATATTCTGTGGTTTAGGACAGTTTTTTGAGGTTGTCCATGGACTAATATCTCCTATTCTGATAAATTGGACTGTTTAATCAGATTGTTCATAGACTAATATCTCATATTCTATGGTTTAGGAAAGTTTATTTAGATTGTTTATGTACTAATAAATCCAATTCTGGTATATAGGACTGTTTATTGAGGCTGTTCATTGACTAATATCTTGTATTCTATGGTTTAGGAGAGTTTATTGAGGTTGTTCATGGACTAATATCTCCTATTCTCGTATATCGAACTGTTTATTGAGGTTGTTCATAGACTAATGTCTCATATTCTATGGTGTAGGAGAGTTTATTGTGGTTGCTTATTGAACGTCTTCTAATATAAGGATATGTTTTTTGAGAGCCTTCTCTCTTTAGCTGAGGTTTTGCTGAATCTGAGGACAGAGTGTAGTGTTACTACATCTGAAGGCACAATCATGCACGAAGGTACGCAGAGTGGCCTTAATGTAGCTCTGAAAGGGTTTAAAAATGCAATTTGTCAGTAATTGCCATGTATCCATGTTTCACACCTTCTCACCGCAGTGGTGTTGCTCGTAATTGTTGTTTTTTGGCCTTGTCTTCACGGTGAAAGCAGTTCTGGGATCAGTGAAAAAGAGCCTTCTTCTGCCCAGAGCTCATACCGCATTAAGAAGACTCCCTAAGGACCGTCCGTGCCGAACACAAAGCCACGGGCCATTTGTATCTGTTCTGTCTAGACTAATGGGGTTGGTTTTGTCTGACTTAACATGACATATGGCTTTTCCCCTCTACAATGGTTTTGGGGGGAAACGAAATTGCCGTGAGTGCTTTTGTGAGCTGGTTTGACCGACAGTGTGAAAGTGTGCGCGTTTGCGGTGCAGGTTTTGTATCAGTGTTTTTGAAAAGGGAAAACGTGTGCGACGAGTGCTAAAGAGTCCGTGGGCGTTGGTGTCGCTATTCGGCCGCTTGAGCGGAATTCAGCTGTCCATGGAACAAAAGCGTGTGTGTTTGTGTTGGTGTGCGAGTGTGTTCCTGCTCCGCTGACTGCCCTGTAGTGTGTGTGCTGTTTGCACTGGCTGCTGGATCTCTTTGTTCTGGCTTTATTAGGCGTGGAGCCGGAGTCAGTCACTTCAAGGCCTTTTGGAGTCATCACTCTCTCAGAGGGAAGCGGCATGGCTGATGCTGCCCTCATACTGGCCCCACAAGCATATGCCCGCTGCCACGATGCCTCCAGGTTGGGAATTTAACACACAGAAGCGGGCCTTGCCTAAATAACTAGAATACGCAAGCAGCGACGCGGGTAGTAGGGGCTGTGGGGGCTGCAACAGAGCTTTAAATTATCTTGAGCATAGCAAAGACCTATGTATGCTTTTTTTGTAGGATCAAGTTTTTTGTTATTTGTACATGCTCAGTATCTTCAGCAGCCGTGCACCGTGCAAAGACCCACATGTTCACATTTTTTACATTAAAAAACACTTTTTTTTGAAAGTGTTGGCTCTGTAATGGTTCAGTATACTAAAGTATGCTAAGCGAAGGATGTTCCAGGTGCCAAAGAGAGCTGCGGTTGCCCCTTCGCTGTCTCACCCCACACGTCCCACTTCACCACCATCAGGGTCAAATGCCACTAGACGTTAGCACTAGAAGCTAGCGTTAGCTTAGCGAGAAGGCCTAAACAGCTGTACACACAACTATGCAGGTTGATTCCAGCCCACTGAAGCCTCCCCGATGCAAGTTTAGAGCGTAAAGTATCAAATTGGAGCAGGTAAATCTGTGTTTTAGTGTGAAGCTGTTCTGCCAGCAATTCCAGCTCACTGATGCTGCACTGGGGTAAATTTAGAGGATTAACACATAAATCTGAGCGAGTGAAACTGAGTGACAAAGACAGAATCTGTCTGAATATCAAAGTTACTAAGGCTTAATTTTTGTTTCTGCTCTGTCTCAGTCTGTTCAGTCTGGGGTTTAGAGCCGGGGCAGCAAGGGGGCGTTTACAGTTTGCACAATCGTGCATGTTCATAGATCTTCGTATTCTTAATGAGTGTTGAAGTTCAGCGACTCTTCTGAGCCACTTTTAGCAGGTTTTAGTTTATGGCTTTAGAAGAACTTTTGGTTAATGCTCCCTCTTTTGTGTTTCTCTCGCCAACTGGCCGCTCTGTCGTTGTATGCAGCTTGATTGTGGGCATAACACACGTAGTTCAGTGCCCCTTTTTGATAATCTGATTGGTCAACTCTCTGGTCAATTAACATAAAGTTTGTCCAGTGAGAGAGAACAGAGACAGCGGGGTAAGCATCAGTGGCAGCAATGACAGTCATATGCGCACATTTGCTCACCACAATCACCACAAGCACATTATGATATAGTCGTATGCAAAAGTTTAGGCGCCCCTGGTCAAATTCCATGTTCTGTTGATTTTCTAAGTGTAAATAAGTTACACACTTATGCACATTTTAAAGCACAGTTACTGTTTATTTGCTGAATTTTACATACTGGGGAAAACAAATCAACATATAGTTTGGCTTCTGCAAAAGTTACGGCATATTTTTGTTTGTTTTCTTTTTTTTCCAATGTGTTAAACTTAGCAAATAAACAGCCATTGTGCACTAAAATGAGTAAAAGTGTTCTCTGTAGAGGGTGTATTAACTTATTTTCCCTTAGAAAATCAGCAAGACGTCATTTCAACAGGGGTGTTCAAACTATTGCATATGACTGTATTTTCATACTGAAGTAACTATTAGAACAGGTCAGCCATTCTTACTAAACCTTACAGACCTCCAGAGACCCTTCCAGAGTACCCAAAATACTCACATCGCTTTCATACCATTCTTATACATTGTTATGAAGCACAAGATTTCACAGAAAAGGTGGTAATAATAAAGTCTTTAGTTTAGCCTTGATGATCCTAATGTCCTTACACATGTTAAACAGACCGTGTGACACATGACGCATCACTTGTGTGTCATGACAAAACATTGCATGTTTAAATTTGAATTATGGGAGAGGTTATCTTGGACTATAATCAAGTGGGACTTCTTTTTATTCTTCCTTTTACTGCTGTCATATTTATTTCATTGCTATAGTTGATTGAATTACTGAACTATTAGATTATCAGATCCTGGCCTTAAAAGAGAAAGGTGACATTTGAAGTCTGCCATTTGCTTATCATGAACAAAGGCATCTTTTTCAGCCCTGCTCTTGATTTTCATGCTGGCGCCAAGTGGACTCGCGATTTATTGAAGTCAGGTGATTGACGGTGGCAGTTTCAATAATTGGCTTTCTACAGTAGAGCTAGAGAATGGTTCTTGGCCCCACTGTGCTGAGATGCTTCATCATCCAACCACCATCTCTGTTTCAAATGACCTATGGCTCAAATCCAAACCCATCTCCTTGCAGCCACATTGCTGCAAACTGTACTTGTAGATCTATATCACATGAAAGTAAACCTTTTCGGTGGAAACAAAGCTCTAGTGGTCGCTGATATTTTCAGATTAGGTAAAAATGGAGAAACAAAATTTTGTTCCTGGTTCTTAAAGTGAAGCCATAAAAGATCCAGTTTTGGTTCCTTAAAGAAGCATGTACCATGCACAAAAAGTCAAGGTGGCTACACACCTAAGTTTGTCATATATGTATGTATAATAGTAATATGATATAAAAGCTATGATATGTACAGTTGTACAGGTTCTTCAAACTCACGTATGTCATTAATAAAATGAGAAGCATTCATTGAAAGTCTGCATTACCCCCCTTACAGCAGGGGTGTCCAGCATATGGCCCATTGGTTAGGCGTGGCCCGATTATGGGTCTTACCTGGCGCACCAGATGAATTTATAATCCAAGTTCTAAATGAAAGTCATCTTATGGATCATGGTTGACAGTTTGCAAAATAATGCTTGACACGAATTATTATATTGTATCTGCTTGTTTGGCCTTTACTTCAGACACACCATCCTGATCATCTGGAAGGTGGAGCTGGTTTTATTTCACCACTGATGGTGAAACAGTTCATTAGTGTGGAAAATGAGTTTGACACCTCAGCCTTATAGCCTAGATGAATGGCTAATTTAGAGCTGTATGGCCTCGTGGACTTTCACAATAACACGCATGTGAGAAGATTGGGCATCTGTCTGTGATTCTCAGAACTTGCATCTCCTCCATTGTTGCTACTGTTGCATCACGTGAGACTTTATGTGATCACAACCTCCAGAGAACCTCTTCTACTTTTACGGTTCTGTTCAAACAAATACAGGTTCTGAACCAGATACGGATAACTCTACATTCAGATTAGTAAACGTACGGCACCAGTGGAAAAACACCTAAAGGGTTCTTTGAGTAGTGCTATAAAATAACCACTTTTGGTTCCCTAAAGAAAAGATTTTTGAGTGTGAAGAACCTTTTGCAGGTTTAAAGAACTTCCCATAATGTAAAGGTTGTATACCAATGCAAGGTTTCTTTGCGTTTCTTGTAGGTTCTTCACACTTGCATCTCAATATACAAAATTGGCTCCATAAAGAACCATCTATTGGAAGGTGGAACAGTGGCATCACTCAAAGAACCCTTGAGTCACCTTTATTTGAAAGGTATTGTAACTGAACCCCTTTCCAAACACAGTGTTGGTAACTCTGTGGGAATCTACTGGACAATTCATTTGAAAACCGAAGAGCTGCAGGTTCAGCCTTGGTTCTCCCTCTTGAATCCGGTGCTGAACACTAAACCGCTCTTTTCAGTTTGCGCTTATTTAAATCCCAACCCAAACCTCTGCTTCGCCTGTATTTGATAATTGGATCCGGTCTGCTCCGTAATCCGACCGCGTTGTCCCGGCTGCATTGTCTGCATGTGTTTGCTCTGCGTTGACTAGCGAAGCTTAACATTCCACCGAAGGGCCAGAGTTCACCGTGCTAATTGGCGGCAGGCGGCGTTTCAGAGAGATCCCGCCACTTTGTTCTTCCACGAGGACCTGAGTGCTCTGAAACGTGGCTAAGCTCGGCCTCAAAGGCGGCCCTGTCTTCCTCAGAGGGTTTTAGGAACGACATGACAAAAACGCTAATGACCGAGAGATTTCCCTGATGGATTGCAGAGGGAGTGGCTGTGTGGCCTCCTTCTCAATTCGGAGTGCGAAGGGTAATGATTGAATGCAGTCTAATGTGCAGTTTAAAGAATGTTGGAAAAGAAGCACTTCAAGGTTGACAAGACGTTCAAATAGTTATAGAGAAATAAGTGAATATAGTTCTGTTAAGAGGTCATTGTAGTTGTTACTATTGTTATAAGCCTACGACAGTTATCTACACGTTTGTGGACCCCAGCTTGTCCAGTGTTTCTTCTGAAATGAAGGGTATTAATAGGGAGTTTGTCTCCCTTTCCTGCAGTAACAGCCTCTACTGTCCTGGGAAGGCTTTACACTAGATGTTGGAACATTGCTGTGAGGATTTGATTGCATTCAGCCACAAGAGCATTACTCCAACTCATCCCAAATGTATTGGATGGAGCTCCATCACTCCAGAGAACGCAGTTCCGCTGCTCCACAGCCCAATGCTGGGGGCCCCTTTTTATGACATTGGGCATGGTGACCTTCATGGCTCAGGTGCTGCTGCTCCAGAATGTCCCATTCTATCGGTCAGTGCTTTTAGATGGAGATTATGCAAGCTGTATGTGCACAATTGGACACCCATGTCAGCAATGGGTACATCTAAAAGTAGCAGAGTTAACTAATAAGAAGGACTGTCTGGATGCTGTTGGACATTTCCAAAATAGGACTTTTATCAAGCTCCTTCTTAGTGCTAGGTCCTAGGTGGTAGCGGTCCTGCGCAATTCCCAATTGGTGCCTTATGGTGTTATTGTTATTGCAAGTGTAGATGTTCGTCATTTGTGTGGTCTTCACACGATGACCCTCAAAGCTTTGTTCTTCAGCCATCAGAGAAGTCTTTCATGTCCTAACTGGCCCATGTGCATCGCCAGGTGGCATCACAAATAATTCCACGTATGTTAGACTCATCGAGAGATGTACCATCAGAGACCCGGAGATGTTTAGGTCCAGCGGGAAGAGTCGAGCCCTCGACAGTCCACCTGCAGGAGAGAGCCCTTCATGTGTTGGCTGACACAGCCGAACTAGGCCCCAGCTTTGAAATGGAAGGCCTCCCCTGTGGTGCTAAGTAAACACGAAGCTGAAAGAAGAGAGTCTTGTACGTCCATCAAGCTCTATGATCTTTTACTACACCTCACGGCAGGAGAGAACTCCTATGGGGGCAGAAGAACCACAGGGATCTCGCACCTCCTTGTGTACGTAAGTAGCCTTCCAGCGAGACCCCAACTGTGTCCAGAGCTAGCTTTCACACCAAAGGTGCTTCCTTTAATGTGGTGATGAGCGTAAAAGGGATGAAACAAGGGCACATTCTCTTAAAGGTCTAGGTAACGTCAGACGTCTGATAATAATCAACCAAGACTGTCCAAATACAGTGGGAGTAAAATGTTTCTTCTCAATATAAACAGACCCAAAAATAGGGCTTGAAGTAAATAACAATGGACAAATCGGTATAAGGCGGCATTATAAGGCTTTTTTTAAGCCCTGACAAGCCAGGAGTTGCTAACTAACTGGCTGCTTTACACTTTTAAAAAAGGTTTTTTTTTTTCAAGGGTTCTTTAGTAAAGGGAATGGTTCCCGATTTAGAACCATTCATCCTATATACGACCATTTCATGATTAAATGGATCTTTACATGTTAAAATAGTTCGTCAGATTGAGGGAGAATGTGTTGTATATGGTTCTGTAGAGAACCTCTTTGAAAATGACTCTATGACACCAAAAGGCTTCTACTATTGTGACAACGTCAAACGTGTATCAATAGGAAAACCCTTTTTGGTGCTACATAGAACCATTTTCAAAAAGATTCTATATAGAATCGTATACAACACATATTATTCAAGAGTGACTTTAAGTAGTAACACAAGTAAGTACACTCTTAAAAAAGATGGTTCTTCAGGGGTAAAGAAAATGGTTCTATATAGGACCATGAACACTCGAACCATTTGCATGATTAAAGGGTTCTTTGCATCGTGGAAGGGTTCTTCAGATGGATGGAGAATGTGCTGTAGACGGTTTTATGTAGAACCTTTTTGAAAAGGGTTCTATATAGTACCAAAAAGGGTTCCACTGTTGTTACAAGCCAAAGAACCCTTTTTTTTGGTACTATATAGAACTCTTTTTGTTAAGATGCCCTTTATTAAATATGATTTTAAACCATAGTTACCAGCCATTGGCTTGATAACTCTTAATGAGGGCATAATAATGAGCACCTAACATGTTGTACAAAAGATCATAATGTTTAATACACAAATAAATGTGCTCTGAAAATGCATAGTTCACCCTACACTCTTAGCAAAAAGGGTTCTGTATGGTACCAAAAAAGGGCACATTCTCCATCCATCTGAAGAACGCTTTCATGATGCAAAGAACGCTTTAATCATGCAAAGGGTTCTTTGAGTGTTCATGGATCTACATAGAACCATTTTCTTTACTAAAGACCCTTTGAAGAACCATCTCTTTTAACTTACCAAGCCAATACTAATTAACTGATGGCTTATTACTACATTATAAAAGCAATAACTGAGTGAATTAAGCATTTCCAGCTCACTTATTTGTGTAATTATACGTCATATCAAAACATCTTTTGCACAACATGTTATTTGTGCATTATTATGCCTTTATTAAAAGTTATCATCTGGGAACATTGCTGCTGGCAGCTCATCAAGCCAATATTAATTAATGGAGCACTTATTATTACATTAATATGAAGTAACTAGTATGATATAAGATTTTTTTCAAAGCGCTTCTACTTATATAATATAATGTTGTAGTATTTGGGTCTCAGAAGGAAATGATTTTGGTCTTTCACCAGTCATGCGAGACCTCTTGTTTTATTTCTATTCTTTCCCTGGCTTGAAAAGGCTTAATAAGAGCATTAAAAAGCTTTGGAAAAGGCTTAATTCACCCTAGTTACTGCTTAATAAAGTAGTAATAAGCCTGTTAATTAGCAACTCTTGCCTTGTTAGGACAAGGATATTGTCCCCTTATACTTGTTACCAATAAAATGTGTTAAAACTTTGATCACTTTCAAACATAACTTGTGTTTGAAATGGCATTCAATTCAACAACCAGCCTCAAGCCAACTTAAAGAGAGGAAAACTGGAGAAAACACTAAATAATCCATGATACGTAAAGGGCAGCAGTGTTTGTCATGGTTTTTTCAGGCTGAGCTCCAGATCACAGCTGTACACGGCGGAGTGTCTTGTTCATGAAGATTGACTGACGTGTCTGAAGAGCCTTGAAGAGGCCGCTGCTGATGGACGAAAGAAACCCCGGGGCGGTCAGAGCAACTTGTCGAAAGCTCCATCAAAGCCTGGCCTTTAATTCAGCTTGGAGCTAGTGAGGAGCCCTTTGCGTGCCGACCATGTCCACAGGAGGGTTGGTGACATGTGAGGGCGCGGTCCAGGTGTTTTAATGCCCTCTGGGAGGAAATAGCGCCGCGGCATCGTGACACATGACAGAGCCAGCCTGTCGGTTCGTATTTCCTTGCCGTGACTTGAATGCTTGAGAAATCTCAGAGAAGCTTATCAGTGAAGTGTGAAGGTTTATCTTGATTTGCCATATGTGGCCATTAGTATGCCTGGTAGGGTGTAAGTATTTGTAAATAGGAGTGGACAATGTGATATTGTGATTGTGATAAATTACTTTGTGATCGTTGGGACTATGTTTGGGTCCACCCATTTTTATCACTGGTCCACCCAAAATGACCACTCAGGTTTATATTCAGTATTGAAATCTCACCAATTAATAACCGGAAACACAAATGAAAACACACTTGTTAAATATCCTTGCTGTGCAAAGAAAAACAAGTACCTCCAAAAAGATGACTTCACAGGAGAGGGCGAAAAAGTTCTTAACTTTCAATGCAAGTTAATGTAAAGAAATTTTTTTCAAAGCAATTTTGGAGCATTCCTATTGGTCCAATCATTTTGACGTTTTCACACGATTTAAAG
>JAILXH010184447.1:191-16754 GCA_023558415.1 Piaractus mesopotamicus | reverse complement strand
AGTACTGACTTAGAAGGGCGTTCAGACTTTTGACATTCTAGTTGCTCTACCTGTACAATATTTAAATGGCCTACATTTCCTACATTTTGCCTTTATTGTTTTCTCTTAGATCCACTCATGATACCTGTGTGGTTTTAGAATTAAACAGGCTTTTTATTGCTGTCCCTTTAAGACTGATATATTTAATCTTTAATCTGATTGGCCCTGTGTTGTGTCTCATTCAACAATACAGTCAGGACTAAAATGCTCCTTGTAACTCCATTGTGAATGGGCAGAACTAAACTGCTACTGAGTAGGTAGACATATGTAAATATGTTGATTTTTGTGATATCACAAAAATAATGAATTCAAAACAGGACGCTTTTGCCCTTAGTTTCTATATATGGACTGGAGAGTGAATGGTGTATTTTGAAACTGGATCAATGTTTGCATACTAAATCAAACTCTCTTACTTTTAAATGGTAGTATTTTTTGTTTTGGAGTACATGTACAATACATTGCCTGCTCAAACTGTGTCCAGTTACAGTTCAGGTTTCAAAAAGTTTCTTTTTATACTTCCTGGAGTTGTTTGTGTACATGCAAGTACATTAGTAATGTCACCAGAGTTTTCTTAAGATTGATGGCTTCAAGTAGTATGTAGTTCATGTGAGTACTTTTTATCCTAAATGAAATAAAGTCTCTAAACAAATGTAATTTTACCTGGAGCTGCCTTTAACCATTGAAATCATAGTTATCCATGTGACTAAACAGCTGATTGATCGACTGTATTCATTAAGCCTGCACATAATGAAAAGGGTAAGTGAGGATACTATTCTGTCCACAAATGCACAAGAGACTAACAGACTGTAGATAAATGGTGCTTCTCTCACAGTGCCTGCACTCTTCAGAGGCTGAAACACAATCTCTGTGAATGGCACATCTCTATCATGTGAGGCTTGTGTCTTGTCTTACTCGTTGACTCCAGTCTTCTTGTCTTATCAGCACCTATATCTAAGTGTGCCATCCATACATTCGTAAGGCTTGAACTTATTTGGTTTTGAAATCTAACTGGTCTGGGCCTAGTTTCCTTAAAAGTGGCATAGCATGAGGATCATTGTTGGATAGTGGAGGCAGCACCACTTTATATGCTCTTTTAAAATAACAGTTAGGTCAACCTTAAAAGGGAACCGCATTTTTAATTTAATCTTTGAGATGTAAACAAAGTCATTGAGAGTGGTTTGTTGTGAAAAGGTTCATTGTAGAGAAACACACTGAGTCTGACTTCTTTACAGTGGTAGTGATAGGATATGGTGATGGTGAACAGCCATTTTATTTACTGTCCAAAATGACCAGAGGGTTTTCATATGTAATGCTGATAATGGTAAAACAGAGGTAAATCTATTTTTCCTTACAACACCCTGCATATACTTTTCTGTCCTGCATGTGTTTCAAAAATATGTTTATGCCTACAGCTTATCTCAACTTTTCAGGCAACATATTCATAGCCATTTAATGTAATAACTTTCTGTGAGGTACCTTTCATAGGCATTAAACACTTGTTCCTATCACCACCACTGTGAACAATTCTGACGCGGTAGGTTTCTCTAGAACAGAGAATCAGTCAATAGTTAACAGTCTCGACAGATGAGTTCTACAAAAAATAGTGGAATTGCACTGCACTTGTTTAGTTGTTATACTGTGCAAGTCAGAAACTAGCCTTTATTCAGCTTATTACAAGTAATATTTTTTTTCAAGACATATTTCTGACTGTCCCCATCAGAAAGACAACACTCAAAGCTTTCATCTTTGAAAAAGAAAATCAAGCTCCACTGTTGCCTCAGATCTGAAAAAATCCACTATTGTTTCTGTCTAACCTTCCACTGTGAGAAGACAACTCAACACTATGTATCTGAAAGGATGTGTAGCTGTCAAGAAGCCATTACTGAGAAAAAAATAGAAAAAAAGAAGAAAATTTGCCCAGACCTCAGCATCATTAAATGTGTCCTGATTATGACAAGGAGAAAATGCAATCAACTTCTAATACTGGAAGTATAGAAAAATATCTCTGCAGATTTCTAAAATCTGATTTTATATTTAGTTGCTGAGGCTTCTGATTACTACCCTTAAAGCCCTTACCCTAATGTTAATTATATGTTTTCTGCTTTTTTCCCTGACACTTTCCTTTCTTTCCTGTACTTAATGGCCATTTTGACTAGAAATTAAATAAATTAAGGGTGGTCTTTGACATTTGCTCACTATTGTAGAGAAGTACTTTTATCTCTCCATGTCCGCCATTGAAGGACAAAGATAGTATTGTCATCGTAGGTCTATTTAGCTCAATGTTACTTAGTCCAGCTCATCTCTTGGAGATAAAAACCCATGAGATTTCTGATAGAGCCCTTGTAATGCCTTCAGTAATTACCCACATCCTTCTTTTCTCCAGAGCTGAATAAGAGTGACCTTGATGACACTGTAGCCCTTAAATTCCATGGCACAACACCAGAGCGGGTGGGATGCATTAGATAACTGCTAAGAGTGCTAGCGCACCTGTTCCTCAACCTGACTGAAGGCCATTATGTAACAAAGCAGTGAACGGTAGTGTGAATGGTACGCACCCTCACTCTCCCTTACCTTTGAAACACCAATTCATTGCTTAGGCCTTATAAGAATGAAACAAGCAATGTCTCTGCAAATGATGTTCAGTGAATAACTTAGATTTGAACAGCTGTGCTGAGGTGGTACTGTTTTTTCCATGAAAAAAGGGGGTATGGAGGATATGCTGCTGTTTAAATGCTGAGAAAATGGCCTTCCCCTGAGACACTGTTAATTTAAAAGTCAATGTCTGGCAAGCACAGAAAGCTTTTGTGCTGTGCTTCACAATGCTATCACCAAATGGCCTCGTCGAACTGGCAGACAGGGGAGTTGGGGGGGTTAGGGCCTGCCTGAAGAAATATAAAACGGCCCCTCTGCCGAAATAGATGAACTCCACCTGAAACCTGTGCTCAGTCACCAGTAACCGGCCACTGCACCGAGACGATGACCATCTGGTAGATAACCAAGCAAAACTCCAGCACTGGTACTGTACTCTTCAT
The DNA here is from genome assembly GCA_023558415.1 of Piaractus mesopotamicus. NCBI lineage: Eukaryota > Metazoa > Chordata > Actinopteri > Characiformes > Serrasalmidae > Piaractus > Piaractus mesopotamicus. The sequence goes on along the minus strand of JAILXH010184447.1, from coordinate 13,683 downwards.
TTTTTTCCTTTATTATTTTATGTCGTATGCTGTGACACTTGTAACCATAGCTTATGTGGTTTTGTGAATGGTAATGCCAGTGGAAACGATAAACAACAAGTTTGTGAACTTCAGTATGCTATCTTACACAGAAATTTTTCATTTCAAAAAGTGATCTATTCGAATATTCAAATTTCTCATTTCTAATCAAAACAGTGTTTCCCCTGCAGTGTAGGAAATGGCTGCTGTTGCTGCTTTCTTCTTTCTTCTCCCAGTCTCATGGGCCTGTGCTCCTCAAAAAGCTGGTAGTTATTAGACCATCAACACCTTTTTCCTTTAAAACGGTTGTAAGATTACGCTACCATTAATCTTCATGAAATTTTGGACATGCTATATTTTTTTTTTCCAGATTATGTTATGGTTTCCTGTTTTCCAAACGCCATCATTGCAAATGTGCCCGAGTGCCCATACGGGTGGGAGATAGGGCAGTTGTCTCTGGGTGGTGTGTGCTATACGGGGATTAACACTCCTGGCTTCTACCGCTTTACAATCCCCGACCTCACGCCCAAGAACCACTCATACTGTGGGACACTGTCCGAGGTAAGAATTTTCAGTAGTTATTCAATAGTTATCTAAAATGCTTTCTTCTGAGGTACTCATTGGATCTAAACACATACAGTTAAAGCCTCAGCTCTCTTCGTGCATGATGTAAATGAACGCAAATCAGTTGTCCATTGTCACTTTTCTCTGACTAGTATGTTGGAGGCAAAGATCCAAAATACATCTTCTACAACTCTATAGTCTCGAATGACTCCTCGCTCACAGTGCGCAACCAACCAGTGAACTACACCTTCAGCTGCACATACAAGGCAGCTTACTTGGTCAACAATGCAGTCTTCAGCCAAAGGTAGACCCTGTTACATTGACTACACAATTCAGTAGCAGTAGATATTAGAATGCATTCTGACCAATGACTTGCAGCCTTTTTACTAAACCCTCTGTTTCTTCCAGAGTGGCAACAGTTTATGTCAACAACGGGAGTTTAGGTTCTTTTAAGTCTCAGTTGTCTATGAACGTGTTCACAGTGAGTACTGCGACTTTCCTCGCTAAATGTTGGTGTTTCAAAAGTGTCCAAAGAAGAGATCAATGGTGAAGAGCGTACAGAGACATTTAAACGTGCTATGGTAAAACTCTGTATTGTGGCATTCAGTGTTGCACCACCATTATTATTAATGGGCTCATAATTTTACTTTTTTTTCTACTAATGAGATTTTTGTGGTTTTATGTACCAAAACAGTCATAATAAATTTTTACACGACTGTTTCCAACCTTTCTTAATCTTTTATAATTATACTGGCTGTTTTTGTTACTATGCCTTTAAGATATGTAAATGACCTCTATCCTGTATTGTATCTCATTCAAATTGCAGTTTGGATGAAACACTCTTTGTAACTTCAAGATAAATGGGTGGAGCTAACCCAGTGTATGCTGAATATGTAAATACGTTGTTTTTTGTGACATCACAAAAACAGTGGATTCAAAATGAGTTGTTTTTGCTGCTTAGTTTCCATATATGGACTGTATGGGCTGTGTATGTTTTGAATCTCCAACAGTGGTTACATACTACATCAAGTTGGTTCATAATGAAAAAAAGTTTTCAATACTTTACTGTGGGGCAAAGTTAACAGGTATAATCACTAATATTGTTTATGGACAAAAGTGAAAGGCTGCTTCAAAGAGTGAGATAAAACATCAAATCCTGCTTGTGGACTTGTTTTTGATGTGAATTTCTATTCCTCTGTATGATTAATAGAACTCAAAGTTCCTGTATGCTAAAGATGCTCCATATGTGATTGATACATCAGAAATTGGCTCGGAGGTTTTTATTGGCATTGAGGCAAAAGGATTGAGTAACAGGCATGTCATCATCCTATTATCAGTTGCATATAGCACGTTAAACTTTTTTTTTTATTTACTACACAGAACAAACAGAACCAAAGTCCCCATCTCTTTCCATAGGTTTAAGGTGGTCATAACAAATTGCTGGGCAACACCTACTCCATATTCAACAGACAAGAAGAGATGGAGTTTAATTGTCAATAGGTAAGACGATTTTAATCCACACACTGCTCTGCAGTTCTGATGTAAACGGTGAATGTGTCAGTACTGAATGATGTTCATTTTGTGTTCTTTGGTCACAGCTGCTCTTCAGATAATACAGTGACCATATTTGAGAATGCCAAAGACAGTCGCTCCATGTTCAAGTTCAATTCGTTTCGCTTCCAACGACTAGAGAAGGTGTCCACAGTCTGGCTTCACTGCGAGGTTCAAGTGTGTGATGGTGAAAAGCTCTTCTGTCAGCCGGTAAGCATGAGAGTGCTGTTGTAATGATTTTACAGCTACAGAAGCACTGTTTTCCAGCAGTAAGGCCTTTAAGACTCCATCATTTACTTCCCCTAAAGACTCCCTGTACTTTGAGGAGTGCCAAATTGGAACCAGATCCAAGTGGAGGCATTTTGACGATGGAGTTTCAAATCAAAGGTAGCGATCGTTTCTAATATTGCTTATCTGCATTTTCATTGCTGTGTGTTGATTGACCGTTCTAAAATCTGGTTGTGTGCAGCTCAACACTCTTCAAGTTATACACCTCTTGCAGGTAAATCTTTGTTACTTAAAGCAATGTAGCTACTGGTTATTAGAGTTCTATTCTATACCTGTGGTGCACTCTTGGTAACACTTCGTCATGCTACCTAACATTGACATAACCATGCCATAAGCATGTCATGGCAGATGTCATATGCTGTCATGAGTCATCATGACAGATTTTTTTCAGTTAGATAACCGTGTCATGTTACCATTACTGTTAATTGTCATGACAGATGTTATAATGTTTGATGTCATAACAGCTAACTACATAGCAAATATTGCATGTTAACATAAGCTGGTATGACATCAAGCATCATAACATATGTTATGACAATTACCGGTAATGTGACATGATGCTGTTTTATTACTGGACATAACCTGTCAGGACAACTGATGACAGTTGATCGTATGGTTATATTAATGTTAAGTAGCACATTTGTTATAAATTCAGCCAAACATAATAAAAATAAAATTGTTACATTTATACACGTCATTTTAGTCATTTTTGTTTTAAACGCCCCTTGAAAACACCAGCTGCTTATTGCATTGTGTAAACATCTCATGATGAATACATTAATAGAAATGCTCCGTATTTATTCTGAACATATATATATATATATATATATGTGTGTATATGTATATGTACACACACACATTGCATTTCAGTGATGTCTTCATCTGTTAAACAAATGTTTCATGTGTGCTCTTGGAGACTGAATTTGACCAGTGTTTTTTGTTTTTCTCATTTCACAGGCACATTTTTATGCATGGTGTGTATTTTTTTGCTAAATGCAGTTTTAGGTTATGCCAGTTTGTAAAAGATGGTTAGTGTGGGTGGGTATAAAAAAAAAAAAAAAAAAATTGAAAACCCCACAAAAAGCTCAAAACACCACACACACACACACAGAACAGCCATACAAGGGTCTCAGGGAGTGTAACACACATTCCTCCTAGACATGTGCTTACATCGTGAAATATTTCTCTTTTATTTAGCACCCTTGTACACTTGTACCAGAGCAGTGAAACTAGTTACACAGATAAAGGCAGTAGCATTGGAGGCATGGACTGTAAGAAAAATACATCCTGCTTTGTTTTTGTTGGAAATAATGTGTAAAGATATTTGTGACTTCAGTAAAAATTACATACAACTTTTTTGTGTGTCTATTTGTTTATCAAAATTTGTTGTAACTCAAGCATAAAAAAATCGAGGTAGCTCCTCAGTTTGGTCTCTAGATGTCAGGAACAGTCAGCGTGTGAATGCCAGGCATTTTACCCACAGTGTGAGTCCTCTGTGTTCTTCCTCTCTCTTTACACTCTGGATCAGTTGTAGTTTGGTTTGGTTTATTTGTTTCCTGCTGAAACATTATTAAATAAGAACATAGAAATGTCAGTAAAACCTTAGAAATATGGTTGGACCATCAAATATTTTTTTGCATGAAGTTGCATGCTGTTATTCTTAAACACTTGAAATTATTAACAAAACTGATATTGTAATTGATACTTTGACAAAATACATATTATTACTACCAATATTATGTTTATGCTGGTATATTTGCACTAAATGTATCTACTGGTGCGTTTTTACTGGTTAGTAGTGCATTAATAGCATAGACAATTAGCAAACAGGAGTACAATTGGTAGCAGCAATTTATAACATCACATGCCCCCCCAGCACCCCCAAAAGTAAAATAAAAAAGTTTAATCTTCATGAAAGGCGTCAGATTTCATGCTGAAAAAGTTAGTAGGAAGTCAGTGCTGTTAATCAAATAAACAGGTCAGTCCTGACCTGAGCGCAACACAATGGTTCACGGTTCAAGGTCACGTGTGCAGTTTTTTGCAGAGTTTGCAAACTTCTCGCCCTAAACTAAAGTCATGTCCTGAATTAGCAGAGCTGAATGCAAATCCACTGATCCTGCTTCAAAAACATGCTTCTCCTTTGTTGGTACAGTACAATGAGCATGTCAGCGTGTATCAGAAATCTCCATAGGAGATGAGCATATCCTTACCTCTGCTGCTGGTTCTGGACATGCTCCTGCATCATAGTGCTGCGGCGTAAGAGGAAACTTCAGACCTACTTTACTGTTCAGCCAGAACGTCTTCTGAAGCCCTTTTCCCTTGTGAGAACGTTTACAAAGAGCTAAATTCAGAGACGCATCAAAAAAATACGATTCAAATAACTCAGAAAAAAGAACAGCAATAATGAAGTATATACCTTCAGCTCAATCTCTCCCCTCTCCTCGAGTTCAAAAGAGCCAATCTTCAAGAGAATATCAGCAGTGCTCTGAGAGATATGAATCCTCAGTGCTGCAAGCAAATCAGAATTCATCATTAAACAAAGAGCACTCATATGTACTTGATTTAAACATGTCCACAGTGAATGTTAGCACTGTCTACAAACCAAGCTGCAATAAAGGTTTGACTGAAGAGCTTACGCAAACTGCTGCTTTCCATCCTGGAAGCAGTATTCACTGTGTCTCCAAACAAGCAGTAGCGGGGCATTGTAGTGCCCACCACCCCGGCAACCACTGGACCTGTTGGTGGGGGTGGACCGAGAAAACAAATAATGACTGTAAAGAATTACTTTAAAGTGATGGTTAGGCCAAAAATTAAATGTAGTTTACCCCTTCTGGAGCAAGTGTACAGTGACTTAGGCCTGCAGTTTGCACAGTGCTAAACTGATGGCTTTCAGGCTCCATTACTTCACTGCAAAAAATGGTATCTTGGCAAGCAAAATTGTCTTAAATCTAGTCAATAAATCTAATATTTCTTATATTGAGATTGTTGTAAGCTTATTATACTGTAATTTAACTTTAACTATTTTACTTAAGTACAGGAGAAGTGTACATTGTCCGACACTGTGCAAATCTAAAGAAGCGTAACTACAGACACCAAACGTGTCTTGAATGATTGACTACATTTAGTGTAAGAGGAAATTTGTGTAAATGTGAGTTTTGGCCAAACCATCACTTTAAGAAGCGTGTTTATCTTATATACTTATGTAATACCAGAGTTGATCCCAATCCGCAGGGCCAGCTTCTCGTTGGGCAGGTGTCTGATTCTGAATCTTTTAATGGCGCTGAGGAAATGGAGGGCCATAATGGAGATGTCCTCTGCATGTCTGGTGCCATTGGCTAAAGGCAGTCCACTTGCAACCATATATGCATCTCCTATAGTTTCCACCTTACATAATAGACAATTCCCATATTATCACTGTGGTGTGACCATTATAAAGTAAGCATGCAGTGTACTACACCATGCTGATTCGCTTTTAGAACTGAACACACATTCTCTACCAAAACCCATAAATAATCGCATATGTTCCTGTGTACAACCAACCTTATAAACATCATAGAGTTTGATGATTTCGTCAAACAAGCTGTAGAGGTCATTGAGGACTGTCACCACCTCCAGGGCTGAGCTGATTGCACACATGGTGGTGAAGCCCACGATGTCAGAGAAAAAGATGGTCACTACGTCGTAACTCCTGGGCTCCACTGACTTCCCCGCCATTAGCTGCTCAGCTATGTATCTGTTTGGAGTAATAAATTTAGACATTATTGTAGCAATTATGCAAAAAACAGACTTTATATGTATATCTTATTGCTATTTTGTTCTTATCTGTATTACCTGGGCAGCATACTAGAGAGAAGTTTATCCGCTCTGGCCTTTTCTACGGTGAGCTGAGTGGTCCGCTCCTCTACCACTTCCTCTAGGTGATTGGCATATTTCTCGAGCTTGTTCACCATGTTGTCCAAGATGTTAGCATGGCTAAAAATTGATATATATATATATATATATATATATATTTTAAGCATCCACTAATATAGCGAATTAACTATTGAACAGCATTCTATAATTACTTAAAGGGGATTCCTTTTTCAAAATTGCTAAAAATTTCTGCATAATTAGATCATTAAGATGTAAACAAAGTAATTCAGAGTGGTTTGATGTGGAGTGCAGAATTGTACACAGTGATGCTGATAGGAACCAAACAGCTGAGATGTTTGCCTCTAAAAGCTCCCTTACACAAATTTATTACACAGAATGGTTATAAATACACTGCCTGACACTTGAGACATTGTTTTATGCTGGTTTTAAGATAAGCTTCTAGTCTGAAAAATGTATTTTTAAAATCCATTCATTGAAAGGTACATGCAGGTCATTCTAAGGTAAAACGGTCACCAATGAAAACATATTTCTACTTTTTTACCACAATTTTGCCATTTTCAATATTACATGTATGCATGTAGGTTGACTGGTTGTTTTTGTATAGTAAATAAAATCTTAATATTTATGTTGTAGACATTGTGACCTCTGGTTCCCATCACCACCACTGTAAAGAAATCTGAGTCGGTAAAAAAACACTCTCAATGACTTCGATTGATTACATCTCAGTGATTGAATTATGCAGAAAAATCAGTGGAATTCCCCTTTAATGGCTGCTAGTAATCTAGTAGTAATTATTTGTCATATCAAAACCTCATTGTTTCTTTTCAAACGATAACACTAGCTGCACTTCACATTACATGAACCTTCCATGACAAATGGACCAATAGAATTAGAAATTAATAGAAAAGAAATTAAATTGCTTATAATAAAATCTTGCTACATTAAGTTACGTCATACTTTTAGAACACTTTTCCTTCCCCTATACAGTTTCTGTTTCAGAGATATAAGGTTTTGTTATGACAGCTGACACTGTTTTGTGCATTGGAGTAGAATGGATGAGTGATGTATCTCACGTGTGTGACTCTGAGGTGGTACCTGTCAGGGCTGATGTCTCGTAGGCGTCTCCTGATGGAGCTGAAAGGGGGTCTCTGGTCTGGGTTTTCACTCCAGCAGGCAGTCAGCAGGGTAATTAGAGCTTCATCACACATCTGAGCTGACAGAGTTGGTCTGAGGGGCTCACCTGCTAGAGGAGTCCTCAGCTGCTTGATGATTTCTGAACACCATAAATATAACACAATAATGATAGACCACAATTTAGTATTCAGTATCAGATTCAGTATCACATAATGTCACAGCTATCTATCTAGTTCAAGTGATGCCAATTCAAGTTTTGCCTTGACATTAACCCTGAGAAGTCGAACGTTATTATTGTTGGTTTGCTATACATTGTTTACATTATGTATTGTTTTATTTTCATGGTAATTACATAAATACATTTAATTACATAGTAAGTTACATAATTAATTACATTTACATTTTGTATTTACAGATTCAAATTGGACTTTTGTTGTTCATTTTGATGACAAAAATATGACAGAATGTAAAGGATAGGAGCCTTTTGGTTTGATGTGAAATGTTGTTTTAGGAATAAGGAATGATTCATATAAAATTGCAACATGATTTTGCTGTTGCTATTGATAACTGAGACTCCTAAAGATTCTGTTTCTTAGGGAAAATTGCGCTTATTAACAGAAGAAGTAATGCAAATTTGTATACACATCCAGAAATCAGCCCATACCTTTTGGTTCCAGCTGTACGTCATGGTAAGGGCCCACCTCTGTGCTGTAAATCAGCTCTCGCATAATTATAGCAAAGCTGAACACATCTCCTTTTTGAGTGCCATTGAATGGAAGGCAAACTTCCCTCAAAAGCTCTGGAGCAATCCAGTACATCTCTGCAAATCGAGAGAAACTTTAGAGACTTAACCTTTATAGACTTTGAATATTCACTGGATGGGTGTTCAATTAAGCCTTCTTACTTTTACCATCAATTAATGACAGCAAGAACTAAGAAATTCACAGTGAAAAATTACCAGAAAGTACAAACCTTCATATTTGGGGTTCTCAAGAGGGATCAGTCTGTGTTGGGTGCCATGTTTGAACTCCCAGAGGCCGAAGCCTGAGAGTTTGATCTGCAGCCGACTGTCCACCAGACACGTGGTTGGCTTCAGATTGCCATGAGATTTCAGACTGCTCCTGTGTATGTACTCCATACCCTGCACAAAGAACACAGCAGGATAGAATTTATGTTGATGTGATCCATTTACCACAGAAGAACCACTTTGGATCTTAAAAGAAAAGAACCTCTTTCCTACACTGCAAAAAATGGTATCTTGTCAAGTGTTATAAGATTATTTAACTTATTTCTAGACATTTTCACTTGCTTTAAGTGATTTTAGTAAGTGCAATTACATCACTGTATGTACAAGCAAAATTCAATTAAATATAGTGAGATACTTTTACTTACTAAAAAACTCAAAACAAGTGAAATATGTCTAGAAATCAGTTAAATAATCTTATAATAAGCCTACAACAATCTCAAAAACACTTGACAGGACACCATTTTTTTGCAGAGTAAAATCATACATTCAAGCCAAATTCCATCAAAAGGGATCTTTATTGTTTAGAATGCACTGAAAATCAGATGTTTTACTCACACTGACAATGTCGTAGGCAAATGCCAGTTTAAACATCCAGTCCAGCTCAATTTCACTGTTCCTGAGAACGTCCTGACATCGACAGAGCAAAAAACAAACAGCCTGAGTGACTTTGCTTCAGACTTCATTCATTAGAGGTATTAGGGTACATTAAGTGCAGGATAAAGGCCAGGTGATGTGAGCTATTTACCTTCAAGCTACCTTTCTTGCAGTACTGTATGACAATGCAGATGTTGGGGGGTTCGTTACACACCCCGAAAAACTGCACCAAGTTCTCATGTTTCAGCTCCTTCATCTGTAAGCACATCACAGACACAAAGCTATTAACAATATGGTGGGGGGCTTTTTTATAAAAACAAGCCATTTAAAATAAGATACCACGAGTATCAATAAAAATCTTACAGGGTAATTCTAATTTTTTTTTTTTTTTTCAAAATTTCAGAATAATTCAATTGTTAAGATGTAAACAGTCACTGTGTCTCTCCTCTGGGGAGACACTACATGGACTCTCCCATCTGGGATTGGCCCACTCCAGTTCCAGCTCCTTTATATCTCTGCCCTTTCATTCACACCTGCAGCTAGTTTTTTGGATAAATGCACACATATATCCTTCACTTTGGGATGCCAGGTAGTGAAATCTTATGCATACATTTTGTAGTTCTAAATCGTATTTTTCCATTTACATTTTCCATGTGGTTTATTTAGCTTCTAGCTCTCTATCTTACCTGGTTCTGACCATTTCTTTTCTTCTGGTGTGACTCTGGTTCAACTCAAGTGCTTGTTTAATGACTCTTGTTTTGGACTGTGACAGTGACTCTTGGAAGTGACCAATGAACACAACTATGTACATGCAAAAACAAAACAAAAACAAAAAAGTTGTAGAACTGCAAACCATTCACAATAGACTTCACAACCTGGCATCCTAAAGTGAGTGATAGATGTGTGCTTTACTGAGTCTGTAAACTAGCTGCAAGTGTGATTGATAATGAAAGGGCAGAGACAAAGGGCAGCTGGAACTGGAGTGGACCAATCCCAGATGGAAGAGTCCATGTGCTGTCTCCTTAGAGGGGGACCCTGTGACATAAACAAAGTCATTCAGAGTGGTTTGATGTAAAATGTTTCTTTCTAGAGAAACTTCAGAAACAGATCCAGAATTGTTTACAATGGTGGTGATTAGAGACCTCTTAAAGCTACCTTACAGAGAGAATTACATTAAATATTTACAAATATTCTGCCCGAGGCATTTGTTTTACGATAGGTTTACGATAAGCTTTTGGCCTAATATAATTCAGCAGAGGAAACATGTTTTTTTCAGATTTACCACCAATTTACCATTATCAACGTAACATATTAAAACCCAGGAGACGTTTGTAGGTGCACTGGCTGTTTTAGCTGTAGACATCATGGCCCTTGGTTCCCATCACCACCATTGTAAAGAAAATCAGTGTGTGTCTCTACAATGCACCATTTTACATCAAAACACTCTAAATTACTTTATCACATTGTAATTTGTTTTTTTTTTTTAACTTAAAAAAATATGAAATATTTACTTTAATTTATCTTTACCATAGTCAACTCAGCAATGAGCGATGACTTCTTGAGGTCACGTGGAAGTTGATTCTTCAGGTATTTGATGCCTACATGATTTCCCTTAGACGTGATCAATTTGAAGAGTTTAGTTTAGAATTAATGCGCTTGATGACTATTTCAGTGTGAAAATGTCATGTTTTGACATCATTAACCTGTGAAGTAGGCTCTTTGACCGTTTGTACCTGGAGCAGACCGATTGTGGTGTAGATGGACACTTTGCCGTTTGTGTCCTTTAAACCATAGCTGTTGGTGGAGAGGATGGTCTGAGAGCCACCGCTTCCACTTTTACTGGGAGTTGTACTTATTGACAACGGCTGCCCTCCCTTCAAAACAAACAACAGTTACATGAAAATTATGTGTATATCAAATTGGTCTGCATGTTTCAATAGGGGGCGCATCATCATATATGTATATGTATGTGTGTGTATATATATATATATATATATATATATATATATATACACACACACACACACACATATATATATATATATAAATATATATATATGATTTATAGCTGATTCTGATATCTTTACAGCCAAATCGACCAGTAACTAAGGACAGATTTTTATTAGTCCATATTTTCTTTGTTAAATACACAGGCTGATGGGTTGGCTGGGCTTAATACATGAAAAGATGTGCACAGTAAACATGGGATGCCCTTCTAACATGGTTCTTAAAGCCTATAAGACTATTTCAGTTCAGTCCTTGCACATTTACTTTTTATTATCTGAAGTAGCAATAGGCAACAGCTGTCATTTCTGGTGAGCTATAGCTACATTATTCAAATGCAGTGCATAGCTGGCTGAAATTTTTATGTAATACTGGCTTAGATTAAAGTAAATTATCTGATTGCCACGCATTTGTTAGGACCGAAAACAGTTAAATGCAAAAACTTTTAATACTCCTGATCAAATTACATTGCTGATTTTCTAAGTGAAAATTAAATATGGCTTTTTTTTTCTTTAGTGCACAATTTCTATTTATTTGCTGAGTTAAACATATTTGAAAGAAGGAAAACATAAAATGTAAATGTACCAAAACTTTTGCACAGGTCACGTTTAATGTTTTTTTCCCCCCATTTTGTTAAATTCACCAAATAAACAGTAAATATAAATTAAAGTGTGCAGAAGTGTGTTCACTGTAGAGAATATGATACTTATTTTCACTTAGAAAATCAACAAACGCAATTTGACCAGGGGCGCCCAAACTTCTAGTTTAGATCATGCAACCTCAGTTTTAATCTGTGTGTGCTCTGTTTATCCAACCTTAGGCTCTTTGAGGATAGTGATATCACTGTAGTTGATGAGCCACCAGTTGTTGTCATCTAGTCTGTTCTGCAGACGAATCTTCTGCACAGTCAGCAGAGTGATGAAGATCAGTGCTGCCACTCCGATCAGGGGCACCGCCACCAGCAGAACAACCATGTATATCTCTGAGTCAACAGGGACGAAACACAGTGAAATCATTTAGAGTTGCTACCTACTGCATTACTAGTGTCAAATGTAGAACACAAAATTCAATTTGAATAACCCAGCCTTCTTATTTCAAATGTAGTTTACCATTGTTTAGCCATTCACAAAGTTCATTGTCAAAGCCACACTCTGGGTTGTCTGTTGGTAGTTTCCCTGTTGGCCAGACCACACTGGAAAACCTCTGTGTTGTTCTGCAAAAAAACAAACAAAAAAAAAAAAAACAACACTAAATAAATGCTTCTACGTTTCATGTTGAGGACTGAATATCAACCAGAATGGACAGAAATTGCTTGACTTACTTGAGCGTTTTTGTATGACTGTCGAAATTAAGAACAGACACAAACTTCACCACATTGTCACTTTTTTGCAAGTCGTATACAGAATAATCTGTATTCCTGTCGCCATATTCATCAAAGTGAACTAGACCTGAGGCTCCTGTAGAGAACATAACATTTATTATTTAAATACGTATTCATATATTTGGCTAATTTAAACCCATATATTAAAAAAATCCTTACTTTTTGGAAATAAAGGAGTTTGATGTAGTATATAAACACTGTAAAAGTTTCAAAATGTACAGTTCATACAAGACAACTAATCTGCTATTTTGAATTCGCTGTTTTTGTGATGTCACGGAAAACAATTCATTAAAATACACCTCCATATGCAGCCTACAGCACTTTAGACCCACTGATTCACAATGAAGGTATAAAGAGTGTTTCAACCAGGGCTGCTTTTCGAATATGGCACAAAACAGGACAGCCAAACAGAACAGAGATTATTTCCATATATCAGTCATAAAGGCCCAGTTACAAAAATGCTCTGTTTGATTCTAAAGGATAAAGAAGATATGTTTGAAAATGGTCATGTAAAATTTAATTATGACTGTTTTTGGTAAATAAACTCATGTAAACATTATAAGTGGACCTCGAAGAAATGATACAGTACAAGAAATGTTGTAGGATATGGACCCTTTAATGAATTCTTATAAATTATTGCTTATTATTATATCACTACATTACAGTATGATTTCACTAAAACATAATAATTAAAAAAACAGTAGTGTCCAAAAAATGGAGTATAGGAATGTGTTCATGAGTTGTATTAGCTTGGATGTAGAATGGAAGTTACCATAGAACCTGATGCTGTTTTTGTCTCTGAACTTCTTGAGAAGCTCTCGTCCATTCCGAGGGTTTTGGCCATCTTTGAGAAGCTCTTTCAGGCCCATGGCGTATAGCAGGACTGCATCATGCAGATAGCTAGCGTAAGGGCTTACCTGTAATATCAATCACACATGAGCATTGCCTCTGCTTTAAGTACAATACCTTCCACAAAAAAAAAGACCTGTACTGAGGAACATGTCTTCCCACCTCTCTGTCTGAGGAAAGATTGCTATAAAAAGGAGCCCCTTTCAGCC
>JAILXH010184446.1:6701-30190 GCA_023558415.1 Piaractus mesopotamicus | reverse complement strand
TCTCTCTCTCTCTCTCTCTCTCTCTCTCTCTCTCTCTCTCTCTCTCTCTCTCTCTCTCTCTCTCTCTCTCGCTCTCCCTCTTTCTCCTCGGCTCGCCTTCAACTCTTCTCTGCTGAAGGATCCTTGATTAAGATATACAACAATTTGCTCTGACTGCAGGAAACACAGAGAGGAAATGGCTGAGCACTGCATTGCCTCGAGTGCCACTTCAGGTTATTTATTTGGACAGGAGAAATATTTGGGTGGAATTCCCCCATCTGCAGAGGTCCCAGACGCAGAGGAGCTGAGCATGTCTTAGGTGTCATGTTGGGGCTGCTGAGACTGCAGAGAGCGCTTGCCTTCCCTGAACCGCCTCTGACCTCTCCCACATACAAACAAACACAAACAGCACTCCCACTTGTCCCCAATCCAATTAGTTTAATCTCGCTCCTGACACACTCCAGCACAGTGGCAGCTAGTGTTCACCCACCTTTTCATAACAAAGTATTTGTAACAATCAAAGCCTTGTGAAGGTGCTGTTTTGATTGATCATTGACCTAAAGCACACAAGCATCTGGTTCTCATCATGCACAGGGATTTTAGTGCTCAGCCACAACAGTGGAGATCATATAGTGATATGTTGCATTGCCTGCTGTTGTAGCAAGAAAGTTGTACAGGTTTGATCTCTTTTCAATCGTCATGAAAGAAAAGGTTGCAGTTGCTCTATTTATTTAAAAAGAGGCTATTAAAAAAAGTAGTGGAAGTGGTGGAAATGTGTAATTGCATGCAACTCCCTGAAGATAATTTTGTAATGTTGGTTGTGCTTTGTACCTCTTAACTAAGCGATGAACCTAATGATTGCAAGCAGGTTGAAAGAATATTCAAAAAGAACTCGTGTCAAAACTTGGTGAATGACGTCCTCCAAGGATGTAAGTGAATTATCTACAATTGTCATCATGTCTTCATCAGTATAATGATGATTTTGTATTTGAGACCTAAATATCGAGCTACGCATTCTTTTTGAGCCTGTGTGTCTTACAAAATACAACACTTATACAAGAAGACATATGACATGGCTCAAACTCTCGCAAAATCCCACACCTGCACCTCTGACTTTCAAATGATTGTTTCAGGCCTTACAGTTTGACTTGCAGATGCACATATTTTAGTATGTTTTTTTCCCCCTCCTAACTCAGTCATGCTACTTCTTTCAGTTTTAGCAAACCATTCTTGCATAGTGCAGCTTTAAGAAAGCAAATGACCAGTGCTGCTGGCTGACCACTGTATAATAAAAGATTTTACATTAACCAAACTGTTCTAATGTATATGCGTAGTTTTAAGTGATTCCTCAAACAATAATCAAGAGCTGAAGTCCATCTGTGGCTTTCTTTGTGTGAAGGTTCTTATTGCCTACGTGACACTGACCACTAAGTCTCAGAATGACTTACTGGTTTCTGAACATTTAATTGAGTAACTGACCTCAGTGTCTGTTCTAGTTTGGTTTTGTTACATCTCACAGTTACTTTTGTTGACTTCATTTAGTTTACTTTAAAATAGCTTTTTTGAATTACAACCCCATTTCCAAAAATGTTGGGACACTTTGCAGAATGTAAATAAAAATAGAATGTAATGATATGCAAATCATGTAAACAATATTTTAAAGGAAAATACTACAGAGACAACATATCAAATGTTGAAACTGAGAAATTTTATTGTTTTTTTGAAAAATATATGCCAAGCATTTGGGAACTGAGGAGACCAATTGTTGTACTGAATTGTTGTATTGAACTGAGGAGACCAATTGTTGTAGTTTTGAAAGTGAAATTTTTCTTATTCTTGTTTGATATAGGATTTCAGCTGCTCAACAGTTTGGGGTCTCCTTTGTCATATTTTGATTTCATGCAGGCAGGTCAGTTTAGCACCTGGACTCTTTTAATATGGAGCAATGCTGTTGTAATACAAGTAGAATGTGGTTTGGCATTGTCTTGCTGAAATAAACAAGGTCATCCTGTCTGGATGGCACCTTGGAATTATAAGGTTCTATCTGCGTTCTGAGCAGTTTTGAGATATTGAGCTTCAAAGATGCATTCTAAATAGCAAAACTGATATGTGGAACACGTCTGTGTCATTCATGAAAATGACAGACACCCTAAATTTATTCTAAACCTACAATATCAAAATTATATCAAATTTGTAAATTAGTTTTTTTGGAACAGGCCAAATGCAGATAGAACCTTCTAATCCTAAGAACTCACTTTCTGCTTGGAATTATATGATTATATATGATTTCCAAAAAGAATTTGATTTCTCGGACCACAGGACACTTTTTCACTTCACCTCAGTCCATTTTTAATGAACTCGGGCCCAGAGAAGGTGGCAGCATTTCTGGGTCCTGTTTACATAAGGTTTCTTTGTGTTTAGAGTTTTAACTTGCATTTGTGGATATAGTTTGTGGCATGCGCCCACCCCCAGGGCCCCGACAATGACGGCCACGAGAGCCGGCAGGAAGGCGGGGCCCGAACACCCAGCAGCGTCGAACCTCTGCGAGGACGGCAGGGAGACAGCGGCGAGTGGGGAGAGGGCGGAGCGCAAACCCTGAGCTCTGCTGAGAGACGCGAGTGACGGCGGGAGGAGGAGGATTAGGACGATGGTGCCAGCCATGAGAGGCACCAGGGCAAGGATCGAGTCCACAGAACAGAGTGAGAGAGAGGGACGAGCAGCAGCAGTAGAAACGACAACAAAAGACTGCGGAAGAGCTGAAAAGCTTGAGTAAAAAGACTGAAAAGCCTAGCTGTCTGAAGCCGTGCTACACAGTTCTTTGCTATTTTACATTGAGAAGTGTTATTCTTAAATTGTTGCAATATTTGATCATGCAGTCTTTCACAGAGTAGTGAACCCCTCCCCATCTTCATCTCTGAAAGACTCAGCCTCTGTGCGATGCTTTTTTATACCCAATCATGTTACTGATCTGTTGCCAATCAACCACTAGGTGTTTTTTTTTTAGCATTAGGTTGAAACTGTTTCACCTACATTATCAGTCCACCATATTACATAGTCTGTGTATAGTTTTGCTGACTGGTTTTGATGGAATTATCCCTTTCTGGCCCTTGAGAATGTTTGATTTGCCCTATTAGAAAGTTACCCTAACCCCACCCCTCACTCAGTGAGAGAACAAACAAACTAGCATGCTTCAGTTATGATCAGTAAGTTATTTTATAAATTAATTTGTATTATTTTATGTGTAAGGGTGTTCCAGTAAAAGTATTTACCTGTTTATAAACTTTGAAGTCAGTTATGATTATTTTGGATAAGCATGCCATCAAAGACAATCAATGCATTTCACAAATTTAAATAAAAATAGCATTACAAAAAAGAGAATGCAGCATGAAATATTGCATTCTATACTGGGATTTTGCAAATAGAATTGTTTTCCTTCTCACCTCTTCTTACACTCAATATATGTATCTGAAACAGAAATGCTCTTTAAAACAAATTTCATCTATAACAGCAGCTCAAATGATATGAAGTAATTAAGTGAATCAGAAAGTACACTATTATTGTATCAGCAGAGTAAAAACAAAATTGTTATTTAACATGCATTTGGAACTAAAACTCATGTTAATGGAAATTAAAATGGATATGAAATTAAAATGGATATTTCAGTCTTAAGTCAACTTTTCAAATAAAATGCATTTTTGTATATAGCAAAACATTGATTTAAATTGAATAATGGGCAAATATGCCCATTAAAAACTTTTGACGATTTCAAAACATGCTTAAGGTACTGTATAAATAATCTTTTTAGACATATTATAAGGCACTGTTTAGTCTAGTGTTGTGCTACAACAATTCAAAGTTTGAGCAGATGTTTTCACACAGAAGATATTTCATAAATCAGAGAAATCAAAATAAACAAAAGAGTAGCAAAGACATCATTGCATCTCATGTTCAATTATAACAAACACCTTCTTGCCTGTTTTTCTGATTAAAAAAAAAACCAAACAACTATTCCATACTTATCTATAAACATATCTACAAACATCTGGCTTGTGATGGTATGGGGGTTTATTAGTGCACATGGCATGGGTGACTGGCACATCTGTGAAGGCAATATTACTGATATATACAGGTTTTGGAGCATATGCTGCCATCTGCATGATGTCTTTTTCATGGAAGGCCTTGCTTATTTCAGCAAGACAATGCCAAACCACACTCTTCTCGTTTGAACAGCATGGTTCCATAAGAAAAGAGTCCTGGTGCTAAACTGGCCTGCCTGCAGTCCAGAGCTGTCACCCACTGAAAACATTTGATGCATTATGAAACTAAAAATACAACAAAGTAGACCCTGAATTGTTGAGCAGCTGAAATCCTATATCAAGCAAGAGTGGGAAAACATTTCACTTTCATATTTACAGCTATTGGTCTCCTCTTACAGAGTGCTGTTGAAAAAAGGGGTCATGTAACACTTTGGTAAAAATAGCCATGTCCAAACTTTTTTGAGCGGCATCAAATTAAAAATGGCATATATTAAAAAAAAAATTCTCATTATTATTTGATATGTTGTCTTAATACTGTTTTCAATTAAATATAGAGTTTAAATGATCTGCACATGATTGCATTCTGTTTTTGTCTACATTTTGCACACTTTTTTGGGAATGGAGTTGCATCCTGAAATGGAATTATTACTCTGTTCATTATACAATTGATTAAATTTTTTTAATATTACTTTCAAAGCATGTATTTTACACCTCTATATGTACATATATGAGCAATGTGTACTGAACTAATTGCTTCAACGCAGCACCACTAATCACAGTTAAAGTCAAACTGATGTGACAAGACAGACAGTCATCACACACAAACAGATAAGTGGGCTGCTGGGGGTTTGGAGTCAGAAGGAGGGAGTAGAGACATGACGGACAAGCCAACTAAGCCTTAACACCATAATTTACTAATGCACTCCACAAAACTTGCCTTACCTTCAGCTGGTGATTGATCTGGTCCCTAACAGAGACGGGCTGCTGTTAATAGGGAGCAGCCAATAACAAATGTAATCAAAGTCTGAGTGAAACATGATAAGATATTAACGTGACTGCTTTAACAGTGATGGAACCTTCCTTAGGGGAGAATTGTCTCATTATTAGCACAGAATATGCTTTTATCTTTACAGCCCATCATTCAAACCCCCACAGCACCAAACAGTTTCAGTGTATATTAGGGACATGTTTGTTTTTGACCTCTACTTGCACTAATATATTGGACTTGTTTTACTTCTTGTTCTGTTATACTCAGCTTTCATTATCAACTCCTGTTGTATCATCTTCAATTAATGGGAGCAGATGTCGGAGCCAGATAGATGTTTGTCCAGAAAAAATTTTTGAATGAGAAAAAAGGCTAAAAAAGTCTGCAAAAATGTGGCTACATTTTGCTATTACATAAACAGATATGTTTTAAGTGAAGATAACACTAAATATTGTGTATGGAGGGGGGAAAGGAAAGGTAGTTTACATTCTCAGCAGAGTAATCTTGATAACAGGCCAAGAGAAATATGAGCCATTTAAAGCATGTGCATTAATGTAATTTATTGGGCCCCTACTCTGCTCAAGTACTCTTCGAAGTTGCCCTTTTTTCAGGCCCTGAGACAAATGACAGGTCCCACCTCAAGAATGGATGGGAGTAAAAAATCATTCACAGTTGGTAATCGCTTAAAACAACACTATATTTACAGACTAATAAGTGCAAAAACGTTCCAGGGCTGTTCCCTCCCTCACATTGGGATTTGAGACCTCCGACGAAAAAGTCTGCTTGATTTACATGGAGCTATTTGGAAAAGCTTTTCATTTGGAATAAGGCAATGGCTGGCGAAGGGGAGGAGAGGAAACAAAGAGGGTGTGTGTGGGGGGGTGGATTTCATAATTCTTTGTGTATGTCTGGAAGTCTTCCACACATTCCGATTTTTAACCAATTTATGTCCAAAAAGAATTAATGAGGCTCTCGTCTTATGTTCCAGCACAGCTGAGGTCAAGTAAATCATCCTTTAGGGCTGCACTCTTCCTCTCTGTCTGCTCCCTCCCTCTGACTCCACATTCTATGATAACGGACTGACGAGGGGCCTGAGAAATACCACCTCATCGACACTTTCTGTCTATCCAGCAGGACATATTTTACCTTGAGTATGCCAGGCGGCTATAAACACAGCTTTTAGGGGAGGCTGAGGCCCTTGATGAATGATTTTGGGCTGGGCTAAGAGGCAAGGGGTCACTTTCTTTGCTCTGCATTACAGCCTGACTTGTTGATGTTATTCACATTTCTCCCTCCAGGGGTTTCCTTTTTCCACCCAGTTTTATTTGAGCATTTTAAAGGTTTTTATACGTATGATTTAGTAGCAGTATTTCCCTTTGAATTAATATTTGCCAAGGTAATTGTTAAATCATCTGGGCACATTTATACTGTGGAAAATTATGATATCATGGACATTATTCCAGCCTGCCTAATAGAGTAACACCTCAGTAATGGCAGCTGCAAATCAATCATACGAATTTTACACAGCAAAATAGGTTTGTCACCTCATCTAAAGGCAATTTAATCACTATATATTCCAATAATTAGTGTTTTACAGTTGCAGGGAAAAGAATGACAGCATTCCCCTGCAGGACCTTTCAAGTCAAGGCATTTCAACACCAACTGAATGTTTGATATGCCAACCACTATTAATGCTCAATGTACAAGGTTTTAAAACTGGTACATTTGCATTAAATTCATCATCATTGCTCTGTTGCAGAGTTTATTAAAAAAAAACAAAAAAACATGCATCTCACATACAAAAAAATCGTCCCCTTTGATCCCTCCGTATCTCTTACTATCTCTAACATAATCAAAGATAACACGCTAGGCCACATTATTGCTTTTGGCAAGAGTCCATATATAACTTCTAGACATTTGGTATCATGTATGTATACTCTAGGCAATGCTTTATCTTGTTTACAAGATTACTCTCTTAGCAACAGTTAAGTTGATATATAGGTTAACCAGTGTGACAGTTGTCTATATAAATCTGGTTCATCTGCAATTACAGCCATTACATACTTTAGCCACTTCTAAAATAAACTGCAAGATGATGTCAGCAAGGCGCTCTGAGATTAAGCAGTTCTGCAAAGTTCTTGGCTGATGTTTCCAAGGGAACACCTTGATGGCTATAATTACTGTCATGTTACAAGAACAATGAGAGATACCAGAGGCCCAAATAAAACGTAAAATGGTTTTGATATAATAGATGTGTATCTCTTTGTTTAGAAATTCCACAGACCATCTGCTGCTCATCTCTAGGGCTGTGCAGGGCTTCTCTTGGCTTTGTTTGCTTAAGCGTTTCAGTCTGAATCACTGCTGCAGTGTGAAGGGTTGTGGTTAGAGGAGTGAACATCATCTACAGTTTACTGTTTCTGAGCTTCACTCTGATCACCATTTTGGAGAGGCTTAACACAGGTCCAGTCTATTATGATCTTACTGCTGTTGTTGCTACTGAAACATATCCTGCAAAACATACCACACAACAACATTTCATTTTTATTATTTCATTCAGTAAACTAAACATAGCAGAACCCATTAACACGATGTTTTAATGACCCTTCTTTATAACTCTAAGCCTAGATGACGACAATGAAGATGAGAAAACACAGTGGTAGGCTGAGGGTCTAACAGTTTTTCCACATAACTACCTTCAGCATACTCAGGCCCTGATTAACTAGAGTCTTACGTGTGTAAAATCTTGTTAACATGTGTGAAATAATGTCCAAGCAGATCAACTAACAGGGTCTACAGAGGATTGCGTTTTAGACACTATCGAAAGTATTGGTGGTGGAGTCATGCTAAATTGTGCTGACGTTGCTTCCAAAGTTAGTTTGGAACTCTGTAGTCATTGTTGCTACCTGGGAGACACAGATTTATGCTCTTCAGCACTCAGCAGTCCCTTTCTGTATGCTTGTGGCCTACTACTTTATGGCTGAGCTGTTGTCACTAGATATTTCCACTTCAAAATAACAGCACTTGTAGTTTGCTGGGGCAGCTCTAGCAGGGCAGAAATGTGACAAACTGAATTTATTGGAAAGTGTCCTACTTTGTATGCTGTGGCGGTGCCACATTGAAAATGACAGAGCTCTTCTGTATGACCCATTCTACTGTCAGTGTTTGTCTGGAGAACATATGGCTATATTGGTGGTTCAAAACTGTTAGCAATAGGTGTGACTGAAAAAACTTAATCACTAATTAGAAGGTGTATCCACATCCTTTTGGCCATGTACTGTACTTCAATTAACATCTCTAATTTCAAACTATATGCGCAATCTATTATGCTGTATATGCAAAATAGTATTTTTAAAGGAATCTTAATAAATCATGGCACAATTTGTCACTTATGGTATGCATGAAACCGATAAAGCTGACAAATGGCTGTTTCCTGCACTTTTCATGAAACACAGAAGCACATTCTAAATGCATAGCATTTTACATTTATTATTTTATTTATGTTATATTAAAATTACTATGACTCACTTCACCAGTTAAAGTTTTAAAAATGAATGTTCTATTAATCATGCACAAATGACCAGACTCGTGCAGTATATGTTGTTGATGAAATGTAATTTTACACAATGGTCCTATACTTAGTTCACACTGTAGTTGCCAAAAAAGTTACTGTTTTAGTAATGTCAAAATATCTCAGTCTAAAAAAGGGTGAACACTGAAAACTGAAAAAGAGTGGCTCTTCTGTTTTGAGCCACAAATTTACCTGGTTTTCTGTAAATCTTTGGAAAAGCCTAAAAAAAACTCTATAATTGGAAAATGGTTTTGGCACAGAAAGGCAGAAAAAAGCTGTGGGCACATTTAAGTTGATGGTATAAAGGATTTGTCATTTTGTGGCATGAGTTGTTATTTGATGTTGCCTCACCAGTTTCTATTTAAACATATTCTGTCCCTGTGGGGCATATCCACATAGGAATGTGCTTAGAGTGAACTCATGTTACTAGTTAACCACTGAAATGGCAGCTTCTTTTTAAAGAACCTGTTAGTGTTGTGGAATTGCACATCACGTTATTTCACTAAAAATATCACTGCCTATAACAAATGGGTATACTGTGGTCTATCTATTGCTCACCTGGAGGCAAATGTTTGGCTACAAAGCTAATGTCCCTGCAAACTACCTTTGACTTTAGCACA
This sequence comes from Piaractus mesopotamicus, assembly GCA_023558415.1. Lineage (NCBI taxonomy): Eukaryota > Metazoa > Chordata > Actinopteri > Characiformes > Serrasalmidae > Piaractus > Piaractus mesopotamicus. The sequence goes on along the minus strand of JAILXH010184446.1, from coordinate 21,001 downwards.
ACCACAGCAAAGGGATCTAACCCTATCTACTCTTTCATGAACCATTGGACATGGATAAATCAAACACATTAAAGAATAAATACCAACATACGAAAACTTTGTCCTAAGATGTAACAGTTTCACAGCTATAAAAAAGCTGTTCAAAACCACAAGTATTTTTCATGAATAGGAACTAGGGACGAGTGCAAAATTAATTGTAAGAAATGCAAAGTGTAGACCAAAGATATGTCCAAGATACACTTTTCCTGGCTCTCAGACATATGGAACTCTTGGGTGGCCCTCACCATCACTTCCTTTGGTTTTCCATGCTAATATCATTGCTTTCGTCTACAAGGCAAAGTCACTGCCACAGGCATGCTTAATGCCAGAGATAATGTTGCCTGTGTTTGCCCACGTAAACCCAAAAAACAACTTGCATGCTGATACCACACATTCTCCAATGATTTGGTGCATACTTTGTCCCATGTATTGACTCAGATTTTTAGAATTTCTAAGACTTCATTTGTCTAAGTTTCGTGCTGTGGTACGTTTTGGTCAGTAAAGAATTTTGAAAAACAGTTAATAGTTCCTCCTGGTCAGTTTCATATGGGTCAGAGGGACTTCTTCCAGTTTGAATCACGTCTGAGTATGGCCTTTCAGCATAAATGGAAATATAAGATAAGATAAGGTAATCCTTTATTAGTCCCACAACGGGGAAGCACTGAATCCACAGTGGTGTTACTTTTAATTCATTAGGTCCAATTTGTGTATTTGTCTGGTAACTGGAAAAAGAATAAAACTACTACTATGTCTTACAGGCAAGTTTTAGCCAGTTAAAATCTGGCAAAAAGAGATCTCTATAACGGTTCTGAATGGTCTCTTAAGAGAGCAATATCTACAAACGTTTATATCTTATCATTATGACAGTCAGTCAGGAACTGACCTTAGAACATCCCACTTCGTAAGTTGTCTACACATCAGTGAAGCATTTAAGTTCCAGTTGCCAGGGGTGACGAGAACACACTTGTGATGTAGCTCTGGGCCTTGGCCCACTGGTTTGCCAGTTGGCACTCTTTTCAGAGCTCCATGTTTTCTGAAATAACAGAGGATCTAAGGCCCATTACTCTATATTTGCAATATTGTAAAGAGGTAAGTGGAAGCCAGTGGAACATTTTGTAAATCTTGAGTCACCCCAAACCACCGTGAGGACGATAAATGCGTTGGGCTCTCCAACAGGATATCCCTTTAGACTCGCTCACCACGGCCATGATGAGAATAACAGAGGGGGCATTATTTTTTCCTCAACAGTTCAGGAAGGTGATAAAGGGCTCTCAAATCCTCTCACAGGGTGCAGTGGTACACACACATTAATTCACATCGACATAACATCTCTTATATTATAGGCACAAAGTGCTTAGGCTTTTTACTAAATGTTTAATACCCTATTAAAAGTGGGCCCAGGGGAAAAGGCTCTGGGGAAAAGGTCACCTAACATCTAACAATTTAAGCACATAGTAAAGCTTGATTTATCAAAGTCAAAATCTATACCCATAATTACATAATTTACATAAGATAGCAATTACTGAGTCTCTTTACAACTTACTAAGTAATATTATGGAATAATGCATAATTGTTCTTATTACCTAGTTTAAAACATGCATATATCTTATTCAGGCTCATGGAAAATAGGCTCCAACAGTTTATGGTCTTGTGAGAGATTCCAGCTTGGGGTTTTCCAAAATCCTCATATACAAGATTGATTATAGTGGGAAGTTGTTCTTCTTATTAAGTATTGTCAGTTGAAAATATTTGTTTTCTTTCTATTTTCTTTATTGCTCTGATCTCATTTTACTGGCACTGGTAGCACAAGTACACTTTTTATAATTTCAGGTCCGAGGTAAGACACTCATAAATGATAATTTTGCCTGTGGGATGTGAGATTGTATTGCTTTCTTGGAAGGACTGCATATAAAATATGTAGCTAACCATCTGCTAAAATTATTACTAGGCTTCCTTTGAAAAAATATCTAGTGCACAAAACACTGTTTGTCAACTGACCCATAATCCATTCATTGAATGTATCTTTCTGTTATCTAGTAAACAGATTAAAATGCTTTAAACACAAAAGAACATACTGAGTGTTACAGAAACATTCTCAAATCACAAATTAAGTACTGACTAAGAAGTTAAAAAACTTTTGTAAAAACACATCAGGAACAACTCAGAAAGACTATAGTTAGGCTGTGTTTTTTTGTTTCATTTTGTTTTTTGTTTGCTTTACCTATTTGTTAAACTTACTAATTCAAATCTAGCAACACCTACTATTTCTTGGATAATGCCTTACTTTGCTTAGGTAAAGCTATTTAAGATCAATTAATTTGGATTTTGGAAGTTTGAATTTGGAAGTCTTATGGACTTAAGAATCTCTTACTCAAAATGTTTCATAGCATTCTTAGTGATTTTGTTGACTTCTGTTAATTAACTATTATTTTTCTAATTTATCAATTTAATTCTCATCATTGTCCTGCTGGATACCCAAACTATAGCCCAGTTTATGCCTCCAGGCTGAGGTGGACAGGTTTTGATTTTATTTCTGCTGGTAGTTGATGAAGTCTGTAATAACACATATCTGAATAAATTGTCCAGGGTGTAAAGTGAGTAATATGAGTTTGAGCCTGCTGGTGGGCCCTGGCCATTTAAGAGGATAAGGACAGAAGCCACTGGATTGAAGCTGAATTGAATTACGAAAATCAAACAATATTTGTCCTTTACTGAAAAAATAGATTTTTGGTCTGGCACATTTTTTTAGGAGTTCAGGAGTATCAGTCACACCCATTGCTAACAGGCAGATGAAAAGTAAGCCTTACAATCTCCATAGACAAACACTGCCCATAGAACAGGTCGTACTCAAGAGCTTGGTAACTTTAAACATGATACTGTCATAGGATGCCACCTATGCCACAGCTCTGTTTGTGAAATTTTTGTTCTGCTAGATCTGCTACAGTCAACATCCTATCATTGGGGAAAAGGAAGTGTTTAGGAGCAAAAACAGTTCAAAAACAAAGTGGTAGACCACACAAACTCACAGATCGGGTCATCTGAGTACTGAGGCACATAGTTCCTATCCTCTGTAGCATTATTCACTATAGAGTTCCAAACTGCCTAAGGAAGAAATATCAGCAAAAGAACTACGCAGTGAGAGCTTCATGAAATGGGTTTCCACGGCCAAGCAGCTGCACAGAAGCCTAAGATCAAGATTAAATGTGTTTTCTGGAGTGATGAATCTGTCAGTCTGATGGATGAATCTGGGTTTGGCCAATACCAACAGAACACATGCATACAGCTTTTAACACAGTAAATATCACCAAGCTCTTTCAAAATGTAATGGATTTAAAAATGTATTTAGCTTCATGTCATTGGTTTTTGACCTTTTAGAGTGGAAAGAAACAGTCAAATGATTTAAAATCAATGATTTAACATCAGAGTCTTTGTCATTTAGTACAGGCGTGCTTCAGGGTTGTGTCTCCATGGCTTTTTTCTCTATATACTAATGATTAGGTATCTTACAATAAATATATTAAAATGTGAAATATGCAGACAATACCACTATAATAAGCCTTATCACATAATAATGAGACTAGTTATCGGCAGGAGGTGAATCAATCAGTTACATGGTGTACTAACAAAGACCTCCAGCTTTATGCAGCGCAAATAGATAATTGTATTGTTGGAAGAAATAATGTATCAACTCTAGTGCAGATTTTGGGACAATCAATATCTGTTGTAAAATCTTTCCAATTTTTGGAAGCTCACATTATCAAATCTTTGAAGTGGAGCATTAATTCTGATCCTATCAAAAAAATCTCATCAACAGTTTCTCTTAAGTGAACAAGGAGAATAGTCATTGAATCCTTACATCCAGCAAACCATCTTTTCCAGCCACTTCCTCCTGGGCAGATCTTTAAAAAACTGGCTTCAAGAACAGCTTTTTTCCTATTGCAATAAGGATACTAAATTATCATTATCAGTGTATATCATTATAGTCTGTCTGTAATATTTCTAGCCTTTGTGAGAATGCACAGATGAAATTGCTTTTCCATGATGCTCCCATACTAAAGGTTGTATATTATATATTGATCTATATATTGTTTACTGTATATGTACAATATTGTAAGTATATGTGTATTGTGCTACAACAGAATTGAGCTACATCTTCATGCACCAGATACAATTTCCACCATCGTGTTGTGTGGCAAATAAAAGAATCACTCAATCAGTCAATATCAGAATGCAAAGTGCCAACAGTAAAGTTAGAAGGATAAAGGCCTGGATCTGTTTTTCAGGCTTGGCCCCTTAGTTTCAGTGAAAGGTAATGTTAATCCTACAACATACAAAGACATTTTAGATAATTATATGCTTCCAACTTTGGGGCAACAGTTTTGGGAGGGCGTGTGCCCCTCTGCAAGGCCAAATAAAGACATGGTTTGACGAGTTTAGTGTGGAGGAACTCCAGTTTTTTGAGCAGAGACCTGACCTCAACCCCACTAAACACCTTTAGGATGAACTGTAACATTGATTGTGAGCCAGGCCTTCTCGTCTAACATCAGTGACCTCGCAAACGCTCTTTTCACAGATTGGTATCAAATTCCCACAGTTATGTAGTGAGGGGGCAACTACATATTAATCAAGATTTGTACAGAACAACTATCATGTATGTACAGTTGCTTTTGTTTTTATCTTTTATCATTTTGGTTTTGGTTTGTCATGGTATTGTTTTATTTTATTTTTGATCATTGTATTCCTTTTCCTTCTTCTAAGGGATCTTTGCATGATCAAGAAACAATTCTCACATCGCCAGCAATTTCAAGCCAAAGTGCATCTAGTGCTATTAATTAATGAAATGCAGATCATACCTACAGAATCTTGGCTTCATAAAGACAAAAGAAAATAAAGCTACAGAGAGTGCTTACAAGGTTAATAGGATAAAGATGTGGATGATAACAAGCAAAAGGTGCCAGGATGGCGTTTGAAAAGATTAGGGCCAGTTAACTTGGAAGTGTCTAATTATGCAAAATGTAACTGCTGCACCATGCAGTGGAATGGAAAATTCAGCTCACAGTTTTACATGCATCCTACTGATTTTTTTGCAACATTCTTTTGTTTATATTTAGCTAAAGGAACCAAACTAGCAGTAACTGGCTGATTTGGCAACACATTATCTTCAGCTAGGGGTTCTCTAAATAAATGAGATGTCGTGTGTCTATCGTAAACAAGGATAATACTGACACGCTGCTTCACATGCTTGTGAAACTTAAATGAGGAGGCAGTGTGAAATGCAGTGTGAGCGACATACAAATCTACTACTACTTTAGTTCATTCAGCCAGGTATGTTACAAACTAGCTGAGCCAGTAAGCTTAATGTAAACAAACTCTAGTCAAATTCACACAACATAAAAGTTATGCTTTCTACTGCAAAAAAAAAAATAGTCATTTAGTAAGACATAATAATGAGGAGGTTTTCCATTAATGTCACTTAGTATCTCATAATTATGACATACCATCTCATAATTATGATTTAGTATCTCATAATAATGACTTAATGTCTCATAATAATGAGAAGGTTTCTCATAATTATGACTTATTACTTTATAATAATTACTTACTTGACATAGTCATAATTATGAACTTTTTCATTATTATGACTTACAAAATGGCTATATCTGTTTTATATCTGTTTCCATTGGGAGAAATGGGCTTTCATAGCTTTCCTTAAAAAAAAAAAAATATTGCCAAAACACTGGTGTGTGTATGACACACTGAGATGACTCATGTTAGCCAGCTGGTAAAAACAATAGATGGGGCCTTGTTTGGGAATATAGGTAGCTTAATTTTGCAGCTCTCCATAAATCAAGTAGGGGTGGTGATGGCAGAGCTATATGTACACATCTGATGTTCACTTTGTGGAAAATATCCCTACATGGCATCAACATGAATCTATATGGCTGGCCTCCCTGCTCCCAATGACTCCCAGACTGATAAACCAAAAAACCTGGCCAGCATATGCTTTTTCATCGGGTTATGTATCATCAAAAGTGGAAATTATTCTGCTGCACCTCATCTGTAAGAATCAAATTTCTGTAACGTTCTGTAATGTAAAAATAGCTGTAAATTCTTCAGCCGCCATATTTTCAGATTAGGGGTGTGTTTCAAAGAGCTCCCTAGTTCAGTAGTCAGGGTACTGCCCAGGGAATCAGCCATTTTCAACAGTGTCTCACTGCAAGAATCATTCCAGTTCACTGTTCACTATGCTCCCTTACCAGAAACAGCACCACATCTCCAGCTCGATTTTCTAATTTCTATTTTCTACAAGCAGGCTCTGTTAGCTTGGAAGTTCTGAAGGTTCTGATATTCACCAATATTTTCTTTTTGGAATTTGTTCTTAGGTAAGGTGCGAATTCTGTGGTTTAAGAACATGTCGTGAATCTAGACATTTTCTGAGGACCTTTTTCAAGAACAAATTATAAAAAGAAATTTGAGAAGATATTGGTGTTTGGTGTTATCAAAAGAAAATCATTACTTTTGTCACATGGCATGACAGGAGTATTTCTCATGTAATGGTTTTATTTAATAATGACAGCAGCTTACTCTCCTATGAACAATGAAAACATTATATAAATATACTTTATCATTTTTTAAGTAGATTAACTCTGTCTGCAAAGCAATCCCAACTGTTACTATTGATGAAAACCTACCTTTGCTTCACATGCTTGTGAAAAACCTGGCAATGATAAGGTTTTTGGTCTAGCAAGACACTTTATCATTCATTATCAGTTTTCTAGCTATGAACGAGAAAAAACTAAAACCAAAAACAACCTGTTTTAACATTACATTAGGCTTTGATGTTAATGTTCACCTCTACCTACAAAATAATCACACACTTATTTCACAAGTATTGCACTTATTACTTTTATGAACAAACCATGACATTAATTTGGAAATATTTCATTACAGATTTCAAACTTAAATCTTTACTGAAATGTTCAAATGTAATGTCTATTCAGTAGTCAGCTTACTGCATTTTAGCTGCAGCTTCTATGAACTGCTTAGGCGAACAATGGTTAACTTGGTGCTAGCAATGCTAACAGAATTAGAATTCATGCTAGCGCCTATAATCAACTAAAGAATGATTTGATGCTTCTTTTCGCCGTTAGTATTGGGCCTCCAGTGGGTCCAGTGTTCTTAAAAACACAGGCTGATTTATAATTATATATTTGAGGAAGCTGATATAAACTAAACCAAACTAATTTTAATTTGGCAGCTTATTAGAGCAACTTACATTTGAACATATATTCAGCAGTTGTGCTTGCAGATGTGGTGGTCTGATTTGCTGGCATTTCTCTTGAACTTTCTGAGGTCAGACGCATGCACAAGCATTAGGGATGACAAAAAATCTTGAAGGATACTCTGGCAGGGTCCTTGAAATCATTAGACTGTAGGCTGCATGTCTCTGTTGGGACTGGGATTTACACAAATATGAAACATAAGTGCTTTATTATGATTAGTACCACCTATATTAGAGAAATAAGGATACATTACATGCTTTTCTTTACACGTCAAGTGTAATTATTTTTGAAAACTTGTTATATCCAAAATTGTGAATATAAAGTATTTTGGAAAGAAACTCTTCAACTGCATCGTGCCTAGACTGTGTAGTGTCCTTTTCTGGGCAAGAATCTTTGACTTTTTATACCTGGACATTTTATGCAACTTGCATCTTGATTGCATCCTGATAAGATTTTAAGATGCCTTTACACTTGTTAGTCAGGTGCATCTCTGGTTAATTGTATTGATATAATCCTGATGCTCCACATGCATGAGTATAAACAGGATCTTTGTTACTGGGAGGAGCTGCACAAATAGACTTCCAGAACATTTTTGACCTCTCATTAAAGTTAAATATCAACAACAGGGCCTAGTCTTTTAAGTGTATGTAGCATGATCATTGTCACATTGTCACATCACATCTGTGATGCTTATGAGTAATTGGGCCCAGAACATTCCATAATTTTGTAACTTATCATTGCCGTCATATTAAAACAATGGCACTCCATTTTTTTCTGTTTCATTTTTGTTTTACACCATTTCAAAACATCAGTTGCCCTTTACATCTTGTGAATATTTCATGCACCAATAACAATGATTCAAAACAATTTGGAACAGACTCTCGCAACCTGGTTCAGTTAGCTAGGTTGTAATTATTTGGTTTGTCTATAGAACATACTGGAAGTTATATTAATGCATTTAAAAAAGTATGTTTGTAAAAAAGATATATGTAATAATCAGACAATGTGCAAAGCTCTTAACAGTCAGATAACAAAACAGGAAGTGGTGACAATGTGTCATTTCCAGAATAGGGAAGTTTAACGCCCGCAGCGGTATTAATACAGTTACTTGGAGAAAAGTTGGAACAATCACTGTGGTTTCGTTCTTCAGAATTCTGAGAAAATGGACTAAGCCTATCCCCTTGTGATTTCGTGAGATGTGCCACACTCAGACACAGGCAGTTCTGCACAAGCATTGCAGAAGAGTTCATGCTGTGCTGAGGGCTCTGATAAGGGTTGCCTTGGAGTGAAAATTCTCTTGATTCTTTTTCACCTGAGGGTCTGCAGCAAATTTAAGGAAGTAACAGCAACTTTCACACAGTGAGAAACTAAGGGCATATAGACATAGCCAGCTGCCTAATCTAAAATGAGGGGTTTCAGTTCTCTTTAAGAATACCTTCAATAAGTTGCAACATCATTGACAGTCCGTTGACTGCAATGATAATATCATAACAGTTGCAACACTCAAAAAGAAACCACAAAACAAGTTGTAAATGGCAGTATGTGTCAGTTTAATTGGAAAGTAGTTTGCTTAAAAAGAAAGAAAGAAAGAAAGAAAGAAAGAAAGAAAGAAAGAATAGAGACAGGTCTACAAAGGAAAAAGATGAAGTTAACATCTATACAGTTACTGCTTTAGGTCCATGCTTTTTGAAATCAACATTTTCCTTACTTACATCCATTAATTTTTCAGCAGATGTTATTCCTGCCATTTCACGGTTAGACCAGCATAGTATTGCTGACAAATAAATAAAAACTTATTACATAACCACCAGCAAAATTACATTTTTCTTACCGTGTGTTACCTTAGACACAGAAACTGTAGTAATAAAGTAAAAGCAGTGCATATAATGTGCAATAGGCTAACCATTCTACTTGAGTTGTCTATTTTTTTTTTGATCTGTCTGTTACTAAGACCAACAACAATACTGTCATATCAAAGACAAAACAATTGATGATTAATAAACACATTAAAACCTTAACTTTCTCCATAGACTGTTATAGATATCAAGCATGTTACATAAGAATGTATTATGACTATTTGTTCATGTATTGCCCACTTTATTTTAGAACAAAAAGTATTAAAATGACGACAAAAATGTACATATAGCTGTTCTTTAGAGCTAGTGGTACCATATATGTATTTTGGAAGCGTTATGTCTACATGATAAAAGTGCATATGACTTTTTTTTTTTTTTAAATACCATTGGCAGACAACATTAGGCTGTTTGCTATGTATCCAGTATTGGCAGTTCACATGTGCATGGTTAAGGAAATATGTTTGTACAATTGTTTGCCATTTCAGATTATGCAATGTCTAAGTAGTACCCCACTGGATTGATTGCAGACATTTGGGATGTGTTCAGTTGGTGACTTCTGTGAAACTGCCAGCAGGGCTATGCCTCTTTGATACCAAGTATTCACAGCCTGCATGTTTTTACAGCCTGAGCATCACTGCAAATTATTGTATCTGACAGGTGCATTGACTGAGTTACAGCGGTGAGAATTATATCTACTTTTATGAGTCGATTATAGTGATTACAGTGTTACAGCCTAATCTTTGCTTTTCTTAGTTTTGCAGGACTGCCATTGGCTGCATGGCATTTTTAACACAAGTGTCTTGGTAGAGAAAATTGATCGATCTGCTTGCGGTGTCTGAGGAGGCTCAAATTTTACCAAGCACTTGTTGTCAATAGCAAAACTTGTAAAATTGTAGAACTGCTTCTGCTACTACTTCTACTACTGTAACTACAAATAATAATGATAAAAATTATTTTTTGATAAAATGATAAAAACTTGTTTTTGTTGTTGTTGCTTTTGTTACTACTACAAATAATAATAATAACAACAGAAAAAAAGATGTTTAGTAAATATGAAGTTACTTTGCATTTAAACAGTAGAATCATGATGGACTTTTTTCTTGTGATGTCAGTGGCATTCCTGTCTGAAAGTGGTGAAGTTTTCCACTATGCTATCGGCATTACCTGCTGTCTAATAAAACATGTTTTCAAAAAAATCTGCTTTCTTTATGGATTTGTTTGATAATCAGATTCGTCTCTTTATTGTGACATGCTATGTTTACTGGTAGGTCATGAATGAATTCACAAATACATAACTGGCTCTGTATCAAGATGTGTATTTGAGGACTGTTTTTAGCAAATTAATAGACGCTATCAGGGTCTAAAAAAATTTTCTATAGGCCCATATGCTCACACAAATGTGTGGTGTCAGTCAAAACAGAAGGTCAGTCAGTGACTGAGTTAGAGACAGCAACTCTCATGGGTCATCTAATGAGCAGTCCAGCAAAAGGTACTGAAAAAGTCACTGAAAGAGAACACCAGGTATTTTATTAAATTTTTGTTCTTTAAAGTGTTACATGACACATACACTGTAAGAAATGGTTCATCAGTTCATGACAATAAATTCATTTAATCGTCCCACTTTGAGCTTCAGTAAAACAAAGCCCACAGCAGGGAAAATACTGATCTGCTGCAATATTGCAGACAGAAATTTCAGGAGTGTAAATCACATACCTGAAAATGCTTCAAGTGGTAACAACTGAATTAACAACTTCAATCTAAAAAATATTTTGAATGAACCATTCGTTCAGTCCAAGTATTTATTTGAGTTGAATAACTAAACTAATTCAATTGCATGTTACCACGTTAGTATTTTTAGGTTGAATTGACAAACCATTTTTAACAGTGTACAAAAGCTTACATAGCTGCACAGCTTTATGATAAATTATTTAGGAAATCTATGTTTAACATAGTGGAAATATTATTCATTCATGCTTGTTTATTAAATTGAACTATGTATACATTTTATTCTTTCTATATGTTCCCTTGTATTTAACAGGCACAAAACTAAAAAAAAAATAAAAATACTTTGATTAAACCATAAATCTTACACAAGTTTTAAAGTTAAGAATTTCTTTCTAGGACTTGTCCTAAAAGCAAATCCATTACATAGAGAAAGTTGATAGGCTGAGCTATTTGTACTTTGAGGGTGGACCGTCATGGCTCAGGCACTTGCTGCTGCCTAATAACATGATTGCAATGAGTTTCAGCCCCACTTCTTTTAGAGAACTGGCTGGGGCAATTAGCTGCAGTAACATTCAAATACACATTCATATTAGCCTTTCTGGTTCGGTTAGTATGTGATATTCTCTGCCTAAAATATTGCTGCAGATGAGCATTCAACCTTTTGCTGTGTTTTGTTTTACTGAAGCTCAAAGGAGGACGATGAAGTGAGTTTATTGTCATGAACTGTCATGAGCATGGAATGTGCACATGGTCCTCACTAATATATTCCCCAGTGTCATCCCTGCAAAAATAATGTGATTTATTTATGCAGGGGGAAATTATGCATAATGCTTAATGTGCTTTAGATTTAAGCTGCCCTTGAGAGCGACACTCTGTAAATGAATTCGTATTTACACAGCTTGGATTGCACTTCACTGTAATGTCAAAGTTTTGTCTTTAACAAATGCAGAATGAGGAGTACGCAAACCGAAACAGCTAATGGAGGGGTGGGGTGTGGAGAGCTGTAGGCCTCGAAGCTTTCAAAGAGGTTATGCAGCTCATTTGTCAATGTCACCACGTAACAACTAATTTGTAGCCCAGCTGTGTCCATATATGATGTGTTGAAACACTCAATCAGAAAAACAGAGTTAAGGTAACTTGTGTGTGAGAAACATCTACCTAAGTCTACCTAAGAAACGATAGCACTGCGTGAACACTGGCTTTCATCTATAGTACAGTATAAAGCATGATCCTGGCAGTCATTAAATCAGAAGATCAGAAATGAACAAGATCCTTTGCTGCAGCCATTAAATACTGTTTATGCATGTGAGAGAAAAAGAAATAGAGGGTTGGGGGGAGTGGGAATGTGTACTGGCAAGAATACCAGTAACTCGATATAATATGGGAGTGACTGATACTGATTGAAATGAAATGGAGTAGCTGAGATGAGATTTGTGTTTAAAATCACACTGGAAACATTAAGACCATTTTTTAACCCTTAGTAGTTGAGAGTTATTATTTTGGTTTCACTATACTGTTATCATGTAATAGAAAGAGAAAGTTACCTTATAACTTTACAGTCATCTTGCAATCTGTATCAACTGGTTTGAATCTGCAATTTTGCCTTTTTTTGTTTGCTTTACTGGTAAAAATATGTCAAAAATGAAAATAAAGGGTTTCTAAAACAAGACTGTACACACATTAACAATAACTTTTTATCAAACTCAATCATAATAAAAGATCCACCTCTTGTACGTCTAGACACAACGTGGTATTGATTGGAAGTTCAATAGTAGATACTATACTTATAACAAAATTTCTCTGCTTGTTTCAATGAGCTACAAGTGAGAAATAACTAATATTGAATTACACCATGCTGTTATCACCAGTGACTGCATCTTTCTGAAGAAAATCACCGTCCAATCTGCAGTAGTGTTAATGGTGTAGAATGCAATTTGTGAACTTGCAAATCACTCTATATTCTGTTGAACACCATTGACTTAAAGCCTCTTGCCTATGACATGATGGCCTCTAGTGGAACTGCAGTGACTGACACAGACAGCTCAATCATTCCACCCCTTCTGGAGCTGCAGGCCTGCCAGCCCCAGCTGGCTTTGACATTAACACCAGGCCGTGACTGACAGAGGCTCTGGCCTTGGGTTGGGCCCCCGGGGCTCTCTACAGTACATTCAGCTCTCCTCTTTGCCTGCTGATTTACCGCCCTCGGTGGCCGCGCGTTGATCCATTTCCCCTCTCAGTTTGCTCACAGGGCACCCTGAAAAACCGTCCACCAGCAATATATTTGCTTTATGATTTCCTGAGCAGCCGATGAAGAAAAAACAAGCCTCCACTCCCTTGCACCTGTTCCAGTTAATGTGCGGCCCAGTCCAGGCCGGCCTCAGGCCTTTCTCTCTCCGGGTGGCTGGGGAATAAAGGGAAGGGCCAGTGTGTCACAGGCCTCAATGTGGATCTTCCATTTTCTTTCCTAAGCACGGTCAGCAGCAGAATGATAAAAATGAGAGAAAATTTTGAAAAAATTATATCTTGGTAAGCAAACGCATATGAAATGTAGGCACTACACAGTATATTTCTCATTATGAAATGCACTTTTAAAAGGTGCCACAAGGGTTCTTTGAGCTACGTCATAGAAGCACTACTTTTGATTCGCAAGAATAATTTTATATCCATCAGATATTATTTCTTGAAATAATCAAAATATTCTGCCAGCACATGAAGACAATTTTACTTAAATAAGTAAAAATATCAAGAAATATGTTAGATAATGTTATAAGGTTCTTATGACAGTCTCAGAACAAAAAAATAATGGATGCTCTAATGTTTATTCACCAAGGTTTTATTGTGTGCAGTGGTGTGTATGTGATAATCTTACTGCACTGGCAGATAATTTTGCTTGTCACAAGAAAAAATACTAGCTAGAAGTAAATCTCCCAGAGTGTAATATAATTTTATTTGCTAAAACACTCAAAATCAGTAAAAATATGCAGAAATAGAATGATTAATCACAGTATCAAAAATATTAGGCTATGTGAAATTAAAATGTTTTTACTTTCCAAGATATCAGTGTAGTGGTGTGTTTGTGTTTGTGTCAGTTTAATGCAATGGTTAGCCTGGGGCCCCGGCCTAAAGCCTGCTGCAGAAGTAACGTGCGCTGGGTGTTTGTGTAAAGCAGCACACGACATGGAGCTGACATTCATAAGGCAAATGTTAGGAAATGTACACTACTTCTTTGGGGGTGACATGCAGATGTGGCTCTGCTGATGGCTGGTTAAAAATTTGGAGACAATGAGCAGTTCTTCAGAGCCATAGTCATTATCCAAAACTCCACTGAGGCTACTCTACCATAAAAAAGTTTGAAAGCACTGTTTTTCATTCACCCTGTGATGGACTGGCAACCTGT
>JAILXH010184393.1:6773-18224 GCA_023558415.1 Piaractus mesopotamicus | reverse complement strand
TTCATTAATGTATTACTTTAGTTTGCTTTAGTGTATTTTTATAAGGTGCAGCAAAAAGTAAAAATTAATAAACAAATAAATAAATAAAAACAAGCATCTTTGTGGTCTGTTTCACAGATTATGCACCAGCACAAACCTCTGCCTCTTTCCCTATTTCCAGGCCAATTTTAGTTCCCAAGGGTATAAATGTACAACATGGTCCTTATGGTCCAACTGTGTACCTTTAATGAGTTTTGAGGGTGCAATTCATTTACTTTCTTAGGTGAAAGGTGCATATTAATAACTTATCATAACTTTTTAAGTATAAATTTAATGTAACAAGCCTGGAGTCAAGACAGCATGAGTACAGCCAATGTAGTTTAAAGGGTCCTTATCATGGAAAACCTAATTTTCCTCAACTTTGCTTAAATAAATATTGTCATCGGACAGATTTAAAATTTTACTGATATTTCAAACCGATATTTGATGACAAGTTTATTGTATTTTTGAAGAGCTGAAAGTTCAGGCAACGCTGGGCTACTGTGCTAAAATATCTGGATCATATTCATTCTACTACACTTGTAACCATACAGAAATAAACATTATGTCTCTCCATAATGCTTTCTACATTTTATAAACGTTTACATATCAGCACTGATATCAGCAACGGCAGATACGTACATAAAAAATATCAGATATTGGCATCGGCTTTAGAATTCCCATATATATGCATCTCTTGTGAAAATTAGTTCTGACTGTTCTTGGTTTGATAAACCTACATATGTTATAAAAGGACACCAGGGAAATAAAATTAAATAAAAACAAATGAGGATAGAGGCTCTTTAAAAAATATAACTGTGAGGGAATATGGTACAATTATGTTCCATAAGTAATTGTACTGAAGATGTACCCTTAAGGCTACCAGAGACCCCAGAGACAGTGTCTGTAGCATTTTTATTTTTTTTTTCTGAGAGTATATTCCAGAGATCATGCCAGGGACTTTATAAACTGCCTCAAAATACTCTTATCCAGCATACTAATAATATACTGTAAATATTATACATATCATATATAATATTGTTTATATAATTTATGAATCTGCATCTGAACAGTTTCACAGTGATTTATATTCACACTCTTATATTACACTCACACACTTATTTCAATTAACACTTAAATTAATGCTCCTGAATGACTACAGACAGAATTTAGCAGTACAGAAGTGATTCCTACTATGAAGATTTTTACATTTTTAAATCTTAGTACAGTCAAAAACGATGCTTGATTTCATTACAAACCAAAAAGAGTGTTATGCTAGCAAATGAAGTGTCTACATTGTCTCAGTAGTGTTATGTGCTCTATACTGCCAGAGGTAAAACAATGTTCAGAAATGATCCTAAAAAGGAGACGGCTTCATGTACATGAGTGGAAGCACATAACTTTTATCCTCCTAGACTGACATGGAACTAAGACCATTTCCAACTCTGACCAAAACAATGGAGAAAACTATATCTATATCTGGTCGTATCTCAACATCTCTATCTAAACCACTATTCATCCATCTCCCAGCACAGAAGTAAGAGATGCCCTGCCTTGTCACTGGAGCAAGGCTGAATGAATGGGATTTGGAGACCCCTCTGACCCCACCGAGTCCCTGACATCCAGTTTGTCTGCAGTCATTCCCCTTGCTTATCCTCATGGCTTTTTAGTGAACCTCCACAGCCTCTGACAGCATGATAGAATGCTCCGACGTTGCTTACAGCGAAGCAGTTTGTTACACAAGCCCCGAGCCCAACCTTCCAGCTGCGTTATCGAAATGTTCACAGAAACACTTTATTTCTGGGTTGTTTAGCTCTTGTTAGACAAATATCATAACCAAAATAAAAACATTTACAATGTGCAAATGTGCTGTTTCGGAGGCAGATTTCTGTTTCTGGCACAATTTACAATGTGATATCCAGTCATTTCAGAAGGAAAGGAAGTAATTCTAATATTTTGTTGATTTGGGAAAGAAATGCATTGATATAATTCCTCATGTGGACATTCTAATGTGGTCAGAAGGTCCTATACTCAAAAATAAATACATAAATAGATAAATAAATAAACATAATTTAAAAAAGGGAGCATACTACAGTTAAGCATGCTTGCTCACTAAGACATTTAAAATCCTATGGCCATGTTGGTGTATGCTATATTTCTGCTTAATTCATTTAGTCATGGTGTCACATTTGGTTGCTATTTGCAGCATGTTTATTGCATGTGGTCACACTGGTTAAACAATGTAAGTGCAACATCCAAATTAGAGTTGTAACACTGGCCACAGACAATTATGTAAATCCACTGTGTTCAACTGCTAAAAATGCTACTGAAAATGAGAAACATTTTGTCTGGAAGGCCAACAGACGCAAACACAGAGCTTCGTTTTCACAGTGTGGACGAACATGGGGTTACTGTGATCAGAGAATGCCACTGAACCCTACACCCAATCTATCTCTCTCTCTTACACACACACACACACATGCGCACACACGCACACGTGCACATGAACCAACGCACATTAAAAATGGGTCTACTTGAAAAACTCCTGACAGTCCATTCATTTCTTTGGCCTATGGAGGCCTGTCCTCAGGCCTTTGATGCTGGAGCTGCTCCAGAATGTCCTGCTGAACAGCAGCTTCTTTCCTCAGATCAAGAGGAGATAGAGCAACACATCAAAACATTAGTTATATATAGCTGTACTTTCTTGTCTCTTCAGAGCAGATATACTCAATCACTGAATGCTGTTACACACATTTTGAATGAATTTCTATTGAGAAATTAGGTCATTCTTGAAGATGTACAGTTCTCCGCAAAAGCCAGAGCCACCCTGTCATTTATTTAAATTCCAGCCAATAAGTAGTACAACTTACTGATTTTTCAGCATCAGGAAACAAGTAGAAAACATATATGTAACAGAAAATTACACAAAAGCTGTATTTTAAAATGTTCAGTGTTTAGTATGTCCACTCTTTGTCATTATTAAAGGTTTCATTCTTTTCAGGAGACTTGCTTTCAGTTTTTTTTTTTTTGCAGACATATTTTTCTCCTCCAAAGTTCAGTCTGAGAAGTTGATTTGCGTTTTCTGCTTCCCACAAACCAAATAATCCTAAATACATTCAGTGATGTTGAGGTCTGGACTCTTGGGTGGTCAGTCCATTGTTCTGAGAACACCAGCTGCATCTTTGTTTGATGTGCAATTTTTCTTCTTTTTTGTCTCTTTTCTTTTGTCAGTAACAGCTTCTTGACAGCTACACATCCTTTCAGACCACTAGCGTTATCTTCTCACAGTGGAAGGATGGACAGAAACGTGTGATGTTTCTGCTTCAGATCTGAAGCAAGAATGAAGCTTGATTTTCTCGTCTCTCTCAAAGACGAAAGCTTGGAGTGGTGACAGTTTCAGTGGTCTATCAGGTCTTGCACGGTTGTTAGGAGTCCCATTTTCTTTTAATCATTTTGAAATCCACTTGGAAACTCCAGAAACCATATGTGTGAAGGGTGCGTATGCACAAAAATAAAGCTGAGGAACTATCTACGTGAAGACAAGTGAAACTTGATGTGAGAACATGTAACTTATACTCTAGAGGTGGTGTACGCATATTTTGGTGGAGAATGGAAATTACTGACAACATGTGGTAATGAGAGGTACTACAGAATTCACTCTAAACGTGACTCTAATCGTCTGTTGATGCCTGAATGCAGAGCGCATTACATGCATTTTAAATTGACAGCAAAGTTAAATGTAGTTTTCAACGCATAAAATTATTGTGAATTTGTGGTGTAGAATAACACAAAATAAATAACAATATTCTCAGAATAATTATGATCGTTTCTGCAAATTATCAACACATTTGAACATTACCGTTCAATGTAGTGTGCAGTGGTTGCATAACAGGAGGACTAATTAGAGGTAAACACATCCTTACATGCAGTTTGTGGCAGAAGTGGAGGAATGTTTAAGGGTCATTTACTGGCATTTTCTAATCTTCAGTGGGTAAATATGGGAGTGTTTGCATGCACATGCACATTGTCCCAAATATACACTGGTTCAACTTCACTCTTATTTATGCTGAGAAACAGGTGTGCATGGTTTCTACTATATCAAACAAAAAATCTCTATGGATATAATTAAAAATCTGTCACTTTTTCACTTTAGTAAGGATTTAAAGTACACTTTTATAGATATGACCCCTATTTTTTCACTCATTTTCCTTTGACTTTTGTCTTTCCTTATACAAGTGGATTATCCTGTTCCTAATGTCTTTAGAAATGTCCTGTACTTATTGGCTGTTTTGAATGGAAATTTAATAATTGAATTTTGCAAAGTACTGCATGATCATGCTCCTCTAGTGGAAGTGGGAATGTCCACTTCTTTCTTCTTTTGGACCACATGGACCACATTACTTCTATTCACTGCTAGAAGTAACGGCTTTCAAATGACACTCTTCCATAAATATTAGCTTTATGAAGCTAAGGATCACAGGTTTGGTTGAAATCAGGTCAGAGATTAAACTGAGTTTTGTAGTAATGTTGTAAGCTGTAACCCAGTTTGACTGTTTTAATATCGTCAGTCCTTGCAGTCTATCCTTGTAGAAGAGCTTTCAGTTCCAGTCAATTGTCCTTCAGCAGCTTTTTCTTGTTTGAAACATGCTGTCATCATTTTGCTGTCTCTTGAAGGTTTATTTGTTTGTTTATTTATGTTTCTATAACTGGGACATTTGCATGCTGGCACTCCATCTGCTTGGCTGCTTTTTCTACTTGAGGAGTTTTATAGTAAAATTATGTGTATCCACGTTTAACAATTTTGGATGTAAAGAGGTTTGAAAAGAAAAAAAGCTGGTGTTCAATACCCTTCATCGAAAAACAAATTTTTATTTCTTCAATAAAAATAGAATTATGGTGTTTAATGGTGTTTAACATAGTTTGCAATGAAACTCAACTTTTTCTTCTAAAAGATTAATAAAAACATCTTGGTTTAGGTATTGTATAAAGCATAATAGGAATACGTACAATGGCATAAGTATTACAATGAATAAGAAACATGATTTTGTTCTACTTATAAGAAACCTATACATGATGTCTTTTCAAGACGTGTATTAATTTTTTGTACCTCATATATTCATGTCTCCTTCCATCGATCTAAACACAGAAGGTGCTCTTCATTTTCTGGACTTATTTTTTCTTGCTTCTTCCCCAACTTTCAGCTGGACGACGTAACTCAGGCAAACACATTGTTTCACTCACAAAAAAATGTTTGTGCAGCAGATTGTTTATGTTGCGTTCTTACTTCATGGCATTAAAAGATTATTTGCATGAGGCATTGTATTTCAGCATTGAATGTGATACGTTCATCTGGGTTTCATTAGAATGTCAAAACAGTGCCTGGCTTTTTTTAGTAGTCCACTATTGCATTATGAATTTATGTGTGCATGATGAATATCTTTTTATGAACTACTCATAAGCTCTCTCGAAATAGAAACGGTTGCTGAGGTTTCAAATACTGTATAGTGCATTGACTTGCTCTGAATCAGGTTTTGTTCTTCCCATACTGACTCAAAGGAAGCGTGATATATGGCAAACTCGTAGAAAACCCACTTTGATTGATAGGCATCATTGTGCGCTAATGCACTGAGTGAGGCAGCTTTGTTACAGCTCTAAGTAAGAATTACAGTAACCAGCCTATAAAAGCGATTTATGTCATCTTAAGGCCTGCCTCCACGTCTGACATAGCTCCAGCTGAGCTATACTCTAATCTCACATCTCTAATCTCACAGCTTTAACAACTTCTGTGAATAAAAGAACGCAAATCGGTGATACATTCATAAAACAAGCATAAAAAACAGCATTTTACAACATGCATAGATCTACACAGAACAAAATGATGCCAGAACAAAGGAAAAAATACACCCAGTCATATTTTCATTCAGCCTTAACCTGCAACATGTAATACTCTTCATTAAATGGTCCCCTCTCGTGCCGACCTCAGTGTCAACAGGGGATGTCTGATACATTATTAATTTCTGAACATATCTGACCTTGGGATGCCCCTACATGCTTAACAACCGCTGGTGTAATGACATCTCACTTTATGGAGCGGGGCCGGTTTATTACAGAGGTGAGCCATGTCAATAGCTTTACTGCAATCTGTCTATAGCTTGGTGGAGCAATCAATTTTGTAAATGATTGCAATAATCATGGAAATTGCCTAATTTATAAATCTCCTCATATGAGATTTTAATGATTCTGAACTGTTAGCTCTAATGTTCTGGAAGCCTTAAGTGAAATGTAGGTTTGTGTGTAACAGTGTGGATTTTGACCAATGGTTAACTTTGAGAGACATAAAGCATAACATAGTGGATTTTAATCAAAAGCCCATATGGGAATTGCTGCAGGGATGGAAGAAGTAGCAGAAAAAGGATAATGACATCCAGCTTGTTTCTGATGCAATGCAATGCTGCATCATAGGCAGAACTGGGAAATTCGGGCAAGAAAAAGACAAAGAAGACTAAGAAAAAACATATTTGTTTAGGCTAGCATATGCCTAGAAGTACTGTAGCTAATTTTCTCCTGTTTGTAATTGTGCCGTTCTTGTCATTTAGAGCGAAGTGTTTTAATCTTTCCAATGTTTTACTCATATTCCCGTGTAAAGCACTTTATGGTTCTGTAATTAAAATGAAAATTGCTATGTAAATAAATATTAAACATTGTTATTATAAAAACCAAACTCTTTGAATATTTTGTTGCATGGACCACACCACCAACTAGTAAAACATCTCAAACTATTCAAAACGCCCTCATGTTAACTATTACTCTGTGTGGTAATAAAGAGGGATATTACAGCTTTCAATGTCTCCCTTCTTCTAGCCATTGATCCGGTCTAGCAGTGTCCTGTCACTGCCTTACTTACTGCTCAATCTCTTCGGACCGACATTTACGGCACGCTGATTGGACCCTGTCACTGACCAAGTGCTGTAAATCGTCCTTCAACAGCTGCTCGTCGATGGCTGGGGCCATAGAGAGAGAGAGAGAGGGAGAAAGAGAGAGAGAGAGAGAGAGAGAGGAATAGAGAGAGAGAGAAAGAGAGACTGAGACTAAACGAGGCCCAGTCGTCAGTCGCTTGACCTCCTGCCCTTATTACGGCGAGTAAATCAGGGCCCTCCAGCCATTAGCCTGTGAGCTGAGAGAACCTCAGTCTCAATGGCACAGGGAACACTGAAAAGGTCAGTGTGAGTCATAAGAATGGAACACTTTTGGTAATGGAACTGTGGTGCCTTATCTGAGGAAACACTTAGTGGCCATCGGCCGAGCAGGCTGGGGGCATGTAAATGGCTGGGCTGAGCAGGGATGCGGTGTGCCTGCGCTACAGCAAGCGATAGTGTGGCATTGTTATCTCTTCATTAAAACACCTCCTGGAAGATGTTTGCTTTTCGCTTTGTCCCATTGGCCCAAGCAGCCTACAGCAAAAGCTGCACAGTCCTTCACAGCTTTGGTGCATGGGAGCCTCAACTATGACAACTTTGAATCTATGGCAAAAAGTCTTAAAAGTCTTACTTTAATCCAGTGTGGTCTCTTTTATCAAATATAATGTAAGTGTCAAAGAGTTCAATTAATGATGCAAATTGCACTGTAATCTGTTGTGTTTTCCAGTGCCAGTCATTGACCAGAAGATCATGACACTAACTCAAAAATTATAGACACACAGGACTTTAAGGTGTTTAACAACAACCTTATCAGTTTTTGCAATGATGCAAAAGATGATGAAGAAATGATATCATACTGCCCAGAAAATCATGTCTAACAGTTATATAAAAATAGCATAAAACAAACTGATGGAAAACATTACTGTGGAAAGACTGGAATACGTTTCCTAGGCTGCATTAATGGGGGTGGTTTTTGATTTGTCTTCAGTGAAAGCTCAAAAAGCACTGCATATTTCCTGTCTGAGCGACTGTATACAGTATGAATGAAATCATCGCAAGTTTGCCGTCCATTGCAAATATGTTGATGTACTGACATTTTCCTAAATTAGGTGCAAAAGATATACTGAGACAAAAAAATTTTGGTTGGTAATGCTTCATGCCATAATTGTAATGCCTGAGTCGTAGACGAAGCTGGTAAAGAAACAGACTACACAAAACCTTAAAATAAAAACAAGCATCCATAAAAAAGAGATTCACATCCAAACACTGTAAGCAGTGCTGGTGATATATAATCCGGTCCCTGGGTTTGGTGGATTAAAAATAAAAGTGCTAAAAATGCTACGAGGGAAATTATAAACTCAATAGGGGCAGGAATACGCTCTTGAGTATACATACCAACATGTTTTACTTCCAAATTAAACTGTTTTCAGCACCTATTTTGCCACTATTGAATCTAATGGCGAGAAAAAACATCCCTCTAAAAGCCCAGTGTTTACCTTGTAGAGCCTGATACATTTCAAATAAAATTGTTCCGCCATCAAGATGCTTTCTCACACAACAGAGCCTTGGATCAAGAGGGAAATGGAGCATAAAATAACTTAAATGACAAATTATGGAGCTTTCTGTGTCAGTGAACCAACGTTAAACAAGTCACCTCCATTCTGGCGCGCAGAAAATAAAAATAATTATCCTGGCCTGTGGCCTAGGCACTTTATTATTACTCTAGAACACCCACCGGTGCCTGCCTAAGGGATGATATCATTGTGGTCTGTCATGTTCACACGATGATAGCTCATACGAGGGCAATGCCAGTGACCTTCTGACCACTGCTGCAAAATATTATTCCTATCAGCTTGCCCCTCAGCACCTGACTTCATCAAGCTAATCTACACCAAATCTCCAGTATTTATGTCTCAATAAACTGACAGCTTTCATATCTTTGTCCGACCCTTTACTATTTTGAATGACCTTAGGTTAAGATTTACTTTAAAAACTGCATTAATACCATGTTTAGTAATAATACTGAGTAATACAGGTTAACAAATGTCATGATATTAAAAAGGATTGCGTGGCTTAGTTGGATACTGTGTCTTACAGTGAATGCAAACATGACTTTATCATTTCATTTTTAACATTCCTTTAACACATTATTACAGCTCCCTCAAAGATCTTATAGTATGATCTGTAAAAACAAAAAATATGGGTTTGTGATTTTTCCAGACTGGCTGAAACAGTTTACTCTACTGGAAGCTAAATTTGACAACCACACTTACCAGCAAAGAAAGCAAAACACCGTGAGCTATGTTATAACTCAAATGTGCCACACTGTGTATGAGGTATAATACTGTTTTCACTGGGTAATAATAACACAGGTACAGAATTCAGCTTTTAAATGAAAATGAACTGTCACATCATTCTTCCAAAGCACCGTGCCATAACCCATCAAACCTATTGCAAATATGTTTGACAACATTGCTAACAACGCTGGGCATTTAGTGGATGAAATCTACTAGCATAGCTAGTGTAAGTCAATACAAAGATATTTATATTGGGGACACTGACCATGAAACAAGACCAAATAACAGTATAAAGGGATTTATAGATGATAAACACTACCAATTGTGTGCAATATCAATGATAGGTTCTACAAGTACTGTGTTTAATATTCTTTGGCCAAAAGTATTTGAGCCTTTGAGCGGAAATTCCAAAGACAAGTCGATGGAACGTGTCTACTAGGAGGTCTGTGGGAGCACAAAGTCTAGTGGGAAATATTATAAGCTTATAGACTGTACTATCACAAGTTCTCAAGAAGCACACCTAGCACAAACAAAAAGAATGCAGCGTTGTGAGAAATGGGCAGGGGCCTGAGGCACTGTCTTTTAGCTACACAGATACTTTTAGGACACGCTCAGAGTAAAGGTAGTATGTACAACACTGCAAATGTGTTCTGACAGATACAAAGCCATCATTTATGTGTTCAAATCCAACAAGCACCACATGTTAATTTCAGAAAAGATAGTCCCAGTGTATTCACAAGAATTGATCATTATGTGTTTCACACTAAGCTTTTCTAATTAATGACTGTTCATAAATACCTGAGCCCTGTTCAACAAAATGACAGCGCCCTGTCATAGCATACGATAGGATGTGTTTAAGATCATTGCTTTGTGTTGGACATAAAGTGTATATCTGCTAGAATTACTTCATCACATGTTTTTGGAAATGGCACTGCCCCTTTATAAGATTCTGTTCAATATATTTCTGCTTATATGTTTCAGTGCAAAAAACCCACGAGTGTCTCTGGAGCAACAAGAGACTTTAATATACATTTACGTAAATTTGTGACAAATGAAATGCTAAAAAAAAATGTTAATTTTCTTACTGATCAGTAAGATCATTACATGAGCATATGTAACAGAGATATTGATTCCATAACCGGTCTCCGCTCTTCCCCTTCCCCACCAAACACCATCGCTACACTGAAAAAAAGCTTAAGAAATGACTGAGAAAATTTCTATCCTCATAAAAACTTATTAATAATCTGCAAACGTTAATGTCAAAATAAACAACATTGTGCATACTCTACTGGTCAAGGATTATCTGAACAATACCTACTGGCAAGCTCAAGAAAGAATATAAAAAATAAAGAAAGAAAAAGAAAAACGACTCATTTATGACTCTTGGAAAAACATGAAATATGCGTCAAATCTCTAAGCACAATATTTTGCTCAGATATGAAGTAAATAGGTGACCTAACTCAATAAATATTAGTCCAGTGTGCTACTGAGAGAGAAGCAACACCGCTGAGCATGACAGCATCTTCTCGCACTATTTGCCAAGATTAGCTTGTGATTAATCCTCCATTAAAAGTGATCACTGAGACATTCCAGAGGATGTTTTAACAGTTACGCACTGTCCCTTTACAGCTCCGCTGCCAAAAACGCACAGCCAGCAGACTTCCAGTGTTGTACAACACAGAAGGATTCTGGGATAAAATGTTTGTATTTTACACTTTATCAAGACAGATAAAATAGTTCAACACTTTACATGCCCCTGAAGGAGACAGGTCTCCTCGGCTGGCGTAGCATGGAATACTGGGTTCTCTTCTTTCCCTCACCCACCTCAGTTCTGTTTAAGCCGTTGGAATTTTTACGGTCCTCTCTGGCTGAGCAAGTGTTTAAAATGGCGTCACAGAGAACATATATAACAAGTAATAGTGTTCTATTCTGTCTGTGGGGGCCTCTGCAACAGCAACCTGTACTTGGGTGGAGAGAGCTATAGCGCACAATAACAAACTTCTCTTTCTAAACTAACAGCGCCTCTGGGCATCTCAAAAGCAGGCTTTTCAAGTCACAGTTTCAGCTTGCGGTGATTTACAGCCTCACAGATTAGTTCACATAAAGCAACTGCTGGCTGTACAAGAAATCTAAATTTGTATTTGTTCATGTCTACAATTAGAGAATCTAGGAAGGGATAACTTGTAAACGTGTCTGAGTGAGCATAGTTTATGTCTCAG